>JAESUZ010003478.1:0-12937 GCA_017311185.1 Proteles cristata cristata | reverse complement strand
CTCTGAGCCGGCAGTCAGCACAGAGCCCGACACGGGGCTCGAACCCACGAACCGCGAGATCACGACCCAAGCGAAAGTCGGATGCTTAACCAACTAAGCCACCCAGGCGCCCCGCCATATACTTTATTTTGATGAAAAATTTAGATTTGTCTCCCTAGGTCCTCTACTTGACAGTTTATCTCAGGGGTATTCTTAATCACCACTTTGATAATTAGGCCAATAGCTTTGTCCCCATATTCTGGCTTTCAGGCAACTGTTGACAACAGATAGGTACATCACAGTTGTTATCAGTGCAAGATGCTGAATGCCAGATTATAAAATACTGTTACCCATTATTGATACCAGGAGGCCTTAGGCTCCCTAATTCTAAATTTTCCAAACATTATTTCTTTATTCATTTTACTGCAAGGGCTTCTCTTTTTGAAAAAAATGATTATTAATCTTTCAAGTATGTGGGTTATGTAATTTCTACCTGGCTCTGGGCTACAAAGATGAATGATGTTCCGATGTTCAGATACATCAGGTACATCAATTTCATCCATTTTATTTGCGGATTGCAAATCACTCTTTTGCATGATGCCATGGTCATCACAAGTGTACCTGCCAGCTGCCACCATACAATGCTGTTAAAATAAGACTATTTATTCCCTCTGCTGTGCCTTTCATCTCATGGCTTATTCATTCTGTAACTGGAAGCCTGTATCTCCCACTCTTTGACTCATTTCTTTCATCCTTCCTCTCCCTCTCCTCAGGCAACCACCCATTCTTTGTATTTATGGGTCTGTTTCTGTTTTCATTTTGTTTTTTAGATTCCACATATAATTGCAATCATATGGTATTTGTCTTTCTCTGACTTATTCCATTTAGTATAGTGCCTTCTAGGTTCATTCATGTTGTTGCAAATAGCAAGATCTCATCCTTTTTATGGCTGAGTAATATTCCATGGTATATATACATTACTTATTCATCTGTTCATCTATCAGTGGGCACTTAGATTGCTTCTGCATCTTGGCTCTGATAAATATTGCCAAAGGAGAATCTTGAATTATTTCTTTGATTCTGTTATACTTTTTTTTCCCTCCTGTTTTACATCTGGAATTCTTACTATTCAGAAGCTAGACCTCCTTGGACCAGTTCTTTAATCTTCTGATCTTTTCTCTCTAAGTTTCACTTTCTGGGAGATTTCCTTGATTTTATCTTCCTGTCTTTTCACAGAGTTTTAAATTTCTGCTACATTTAAAATTTATAAGTACAACTTCTTTTATCTGAATGTTCCTTACATTTATGTATTCTGTTCTTGTTTCATAATGCATTATTTTCTAACTCTATGGTTAAGTTTTCTGCCCTCTGTAGTTTATTCCTTATACTTTGTTCTGGTGTTTTATCTGTGTTGTTATATTTGCTCAAATTCTTCTGATAATTGATTGTTCATATTTAAGAATGAGGCACCAGAAATATAATTAGAAGCTTTGAATGCAGAGGTGGGACTAGTTGACTTTGGGCTTCATGGTAGTGTGATTTGGAGCAGAGGATGGGGGCACTGATGTGGAAGAATGAAGAGCTTTCTAAATGGGACACACAACCCAGAAGCCATAAAGGATGAACAAATTTTACACAGAGTTTATTCTCCAGAACTTCTGTTTGGTGGAAATAATGTCAAAAGACAAATGACCACCTGCAGTGGGAGAAAATCAAGAAAAAGATGGCCCAATAAAAGGGCAACATGTGTGAAGAGGCAGTTTGTACAAACATACATACAAAAAAAAGCATACAGTTTTTTTTTTTTTTAATGTTTTATTTATTTCTAGGAGAGAGAGAGAGACAGCGTGAGCAGGGGAGGGTCAGAGAGAGAGGGAGTCAGAGACTGAAACAGGCTCCAGGCTGAGCTGGCAGTCAGCACAGAGCCCGACGCGGGGCTCGAACCCACGAACCGCGAGATCATGACCCAAGCGAAAGTCGGACGGTTAACCGACTAAGCCACCCAGGCGCCCAAAAGCATACAGTTTTTTAGTGCATATTTTGGCAAGCATTTAGGGAAATGGACACTCATACTATAGATAGGAATAAAATTGGTATTTTGGGAAAGTAACTTGGCAATAACTGTCAAGATAAGAAAGCATATGCTTTTCGACCCAGAAATTCCACTGCTGGAATCTTACAAATAGTTTTGGAATTATGCCATGATACATGCATATAGATACTCTGTATAGTATTAATGATAGTAGCAAAATCTGGAGAAACAATGTAGATGCGGCCAGTAGGGAAGATACAGAGCAGCGTGCAATATTGTTTCTGTAAACATTTCCAAAAGAATGTATCTATGATTACTTGGATCCTTTTTTTTTCTGGTAGTATGTACAAGAAATTTAATAATGTTGGCTCTAAGGAAAAGGGGTCATAGGAGGAAGAAGGAAGACTTTTACTTTTCATTCTGAATCTTACTGTAGAATTTGAAATATACAGATCACTTTTTAAATTTTTTTTTTTTTTAAGTTTGAGAGAGTGTGAGTGGAGGAGGGGCAGAGAGAGATTGAGAAAGAGAATCCCAAGCAGGCTCCTGCACTCTTAGCACACAGAACCTGATACGGGGTTCGAACCTGAGAGCCGTGAGGTCATGACCTGAGCCAAACTTAAGAGTCAGATGCTTAACCAACTTAGCCACTCGGGCTCCCCTGTTAAAAATTTTAAAGTAAAAGATAAAGTGGTAGATTTTATGATTCTTATACCACCTTGTCTTTGGATAGAGGGTTTGTTTTCATTATCATTAAGCCTGGGACAGCACATGGAGGAGTTTTACCATAAAAACCTAACTACCTTCCACTTTTCACTAATGTTTGCATTTCACCTCATGTATGATCTTACTGGATCCTCACAGTGGCCCTGGTGAAGTAGATACTGTTTTGGGATAAGATTAAGTCTTTTGGAGATTGACTTTCTAAGGCCACTAACTGAAGTGCCAGAGCCAGACTTTGCTATCTCAAGTCCAAATACAGCCTAGCATTTTCTTTTTTCCTTTCAATTTTTTAAGTGTTTGTTTATTTTTGAGAGAGAGAGGTAGAGTGCAAGCCAGGGAGGGGCAGAGAGAGGAGGAGACACAGAATCAGAAGCAGGCTCCGAGCTCTGAGCTGTCAGCACAGAGCCAAACTCAGGGCTCGAACTCACTGACTGTAAGATCATGACCTGAGCTGAAGTCAGACACTTGACTGGCTGAGCCACCCAGGTGCCCCAGCCTAGAATTTCTACAGTATTTTTTCCTCTTCTTTAGTTCTCACGTGCTATTGCTTTTACCATATTTTACCCATCATTTTGCACACACACGTTATTGGTGCACTACTCAGTTTTGCTATGGTTAACTAAACACATTGTGAACTGGATAAACTGGACTCGGTTGAGACTGTTGTAAGTTGTAACTCCAGTAGGTCCTGAAAAGGATGACTCCTTTCCAGTGTGAACTTTGGAAAGCCTGAGGAAATAAAGAAATGACATTTTCAGAAAAATGTCTGATTTGCAACTAAATATTTCTTCTTTAGTTCTAGTTAATACTGCTATCTTCAGCCTCTGTCCCCACCACCACTACCATTTTAGTCTCTTGGAGAAGGAAGTTTCTGGCTTCTTTCAGAAGTTTCCTAATCCCTAATTGCTTTAGCTTATTTATCACCGATTTCTTATTTTTATTTTTAAAATTTACTTTTTGTGTGTATTTATTTTGAGAAAGAGGGAGAGAGAGAAAGCGAGTGAGCAGGGGAAGGGCAGAGAGAGAGAGGGAGAGAAAATCCCAAGTAGGCTCTCTGTGCCATCAGCGCAAAGCCTGACAATGTGGGGCTTGATCTCACAAGTTGTGAGATCATGACCTGAGCCAAAATCAAGAGTCAGATGCTTAACTGACTGAGCCACCCAGCCCCCCCGCCCCGCCCCGGTTTTTTATTTTTAAAACTGAGAGCTCTGTCACATTCTTTTAGAAAAGTCCAGGGATTTTGGTTACATGTGACATTTTAAAGGAGACGGTCATTAACTTTTATTACCCAGATACTAAGGGTCTTATATGTAGAAAATGTGTGTATATACTCTTGCATATATTTCAGATGCTATGATGTAGAGCCATGCCAATGTAGACACTTTTGGGGTAGAGGTGTTCACTTACAGATTATCATGGTTTAACAGATGTATTATTAAACTTACAGATCAGGGTTTTTGTGTGTTGAGTTTTTGTTCCTATTTTCTCCTTACTGTATGGACTAGATTCAAGCTTACTAACATAGATCAGCAGATGGGGAGGACAGCTGTGTGATATTCCATTTTGAGGACTAAACATGTTAAATCTCAAAGGCTACAGTGGCAGTGCTTGGAGTAAAACTACTTCCTGTAATTTGAGTTGTAATCATGTCAGTTATTCTCACTCTATGCTGTATTTCTTGGGTAATGTCCATGTCTCTGTGCCAAATAACCTATATAGACAGATGACTCGTCGTGCTCTAACAGCATCCCTGCATTCCCTCCTCTAACCCCTGACATAGCTTCCTGCCTCCTTACCCAGCTCTTTTGGGAGCGCTAGATGTGAATTTCCAGTTGTCACTGGAAACCTCTAGCTGTAGAGCTCATAAGCACTTCTAGTTCAACATATTGAAAGGCAAACTGATCTTCTCTCCAAAACTTAATACTCCTGTTTTTTTCTGGTTGATGACTTCCATTGGTCAGCAAAGCTCGAAACCAGAATCATTCTTGACTTCTCTTTTTTATTTTCTATGTTGTACCAGTCACAAGTTCCTGTTGACCCAACCTGTGAAATATCTCATATCTGTCTTACTTTCTTAATTTCTATTGTAGATATCTTGTTTCAGACCCCTTATCTGTCTCACATGCATTCACTTATTTGTTCAACCATTATTTATTGATTACTTTTTTTTCTTTTTCTTTTTCTTTATTTATTTTTAATGTTTTATTTATTTCTAGGAGAGAGAGAGACAGCGTGAGCAGGGGAGGGTCAGAGAGAGAGGGAGTCACAGACTGAAACAGGCTCCAGGCTCTGAGCTGGCAGTCAGCACAGAGCCCGACGCGGGGCTCGAACCCACAAACCGCAAGATCATGACCTAAGCGAAAGTCAGACGCTTAACCGACTAAGCCACCCAGGCGCCCCTTATTGATTACTTTTTATGTACCAGGCATAGTATGAGACTAGGTCTCACTATGTCTCATGTAACAAGGGTCGAATAAGATCTCTCCTCTCTTTTAAACAGAATACAAAGGTAGCTAATAGTATGTAACATGGGCAATGTGCCAATCTCATTTAGTCTTTACAACAGCTCTTGGAAGCAGATGAGGAAACAGAGGTACAAAGAGGGGAGGCATATGAGAACCATGATATTCCAGAACAATATAGCTGGCTCAAATTCTACCGTAAAATAATGTGAGTGTATCAAGAAATAAAGGCATCCTCTCATGTAAAGTAATTTAAAAAAGGGGGGGGGGACTAATAAACAATGAGCCACATAGATTTTAAACAGAAGTTATAGTTTAGGGGGCTGTCTGGGTGGCTCAGTCAGTTGAGCATCTGACTTCAGCTCAGGTCATGATCTCACAGTTCATGGGTTTGAGACCTGCGTCGGGCTCTGTACTGACAGCTAGCTCAGAGCCTTGAGCCTGTTTCAGATACTGTGTCTCCCTCTCTCTCTGACCCTCCCCTGCTCACGCTGTCTCTATCTCTCTCTCAGAAATAAATAAAACATTTAAAAATTTATTAAAAAAGGTTATAGTTTAGGGAAAGCTATTTTAAAATACTTGCAAAGAAATCTGGGAGCAGAATCATACTTATGTGTTTTTTTCCTGTTGCCTTAGACACTGCTAATTTGACAGCATTGTTTTTTAGTAATTTATCTTCACTGAGTCTTTCCGAAGCCTACAGAGTTTTAATGGGAGCAACAGTTCTCTTTAATTATGTATTTTGTCAAATTTTTTATTTGAGATAATTGTAGATTCTCGTGCAGTTGTAAGAAATAATACAGATGGAGCCTGTGTGCACTTTAATTTCCTCCATGGTAACATCTTGCAAAGCTATGATACAATATTACAACCAGGATATTGAGATTGATACAGTGGAGATAAGAACATATCCATCACCAGAAGGATCCCTTATGCTGCCCTTTTATAGTAATGCCCACTTTCCTCTTATCCCCAGCCCCATTTAAGCCCCAACAACCACTGATCTGTTCTTTCTGTAATTTGTTATTTAAGAATGTTATATTTAAAGAGTTACATAAATGGAATCAGATAGTATGTGACCTTCTGGGATTGGCCTTTTACACTTAGTTTAGTTCTCCAAAGATTCACCCTGGTTGTGGAATGTATCATTCCTTTTATTGCTCAGTAGTATTCCGTGTTATAGGTGTGCCGTTTTGTTCAACCACTGTTTTCCCGAAGGGTGGTGTCATTTTAAACCCCTAACAACAATATGTGAGTGATCTAGTTTCTTTGCACCCCTGCCAACATTTGGTGGTGTCACTTTTTTTTTTTTTTGGCTTTTATCTCACCTTATTGAAATGACTGCATCAAGTCTCTCCCTACTCCAAACCATCTTCAGTGCTACCAGAGTTCAGTTTTAGATATGTGCTTTAAAGGATTTGGGTATATCTGGGTAGAAGCACGGTAGGTATTTGCAATATCTAGTTAAAGAAAAGAGATCTTGGTTAGGAGTACTTCTGTGGATATAAGCATGTAAGTTGATGAAGTGACAAAAGCAGAATGGGTTGAAGAGAAAGAAGGCTGAAGACAGAGTCCTGAGAAGCACCAATGTTTAAGAGTTGGGTGATCAAGTCAGTAATCAAAACATAACAAATATATTCTTTAAGAGAAAATAAGGAAATATATATATATATACACACACACACACACATATATATATGCACATATATATAAAAGAAGTACACATAATATAGTGCCTGATACCGAAGAGAGAGATGTTTTAGGATGAGAACTGAAAATATCTCTTGCACTTGGTATCTAAAATATCAGTGTTGATTTCTGCTTGGCAGTTTCAGTGGGGGAAATGAGGGCAGAAGCTGATTGAAGCATGAGTGGAAAGTAAGGAATTCGAGACAAGAAGTGAAGACCATTCTTTGTAATGAAAAGTGAAAAAGAACGAGTAATAATTAGCATTACTGGAGAGAGATTGTTTTTTAACTTGGGGAAATATTTTTAGGCTGAGGTTGAATCAGTGGAGAGAAAGGGGTTTAAAATATAGGAAAAAGTTTTACAAAATTGTCGAGTGTGGGCATGTAACAATACTAAACATTTCTTTAAATGAAACATCTATAGAAAAGAGAGATTTATGGAGCAAAGTCCCAGAAGAGATGGGAGAGGATTGGGTTTGGAATTGGAGGTAAGGAAGTGAGGAGGGGTAAGCAGAGAATAATTTGTGTTTGAGTGAGTTGAGCCTGATGGCTTTGCTCATCTTTGCAGAGTAATCTGAGACAAGGTAGGGAATTTGAGGATTGAACAGTTGGAAGGTACTAGGCTTCCTAAAACCCTGGACTGCTAAGGAGTTTGTATTTTATCTTGAAATTTATCGGAAATCATCAAGGAAGGGACATGATCATATTAACCTTTAAGAGATGATCTGATGGCAGTGTGGAGAATGGATTAAAGAAGGGCAAAACTGAAAGCAGTAAGAGACATAGCACCAGACACTATGCCATTGAATTTGTCGGGCCAAGTATGTCCACAGTGAGTGGAAATTGTATAACTCTTCTGGGTTTTCACTACTTTTCTGAGAAGGTAGGAGATTTTTCAGAAACCCTCAGCACATAGTTTCTCTGATCTCTTTATTTCCACAATTACTTTAAATATTTGTACATGTTTCGGGGCGCCTGGGTGGCTTAGTCGGTTAAGCGTCCGACTTTCGCTTAGGTCATGATCTCGGGTTCGTGGGTTCGAGCCCCGCGTCGGGCTCTGTGCTGACTGCCAGCTCAGAGCCTGGAACCTGTTTCAGTCTGTGACTCCCTCTCTGACCCTCCCTGCTCACGCGCTTTCTCTTTATCTCCCTCTCCTAGAAATAAATAAAACATTTTAAAAAATAAAAAATAAATATTTGTACATGTTTCTTCTATCAGATTGTCAGTTCTTTCACAGTAACCTGCATCTCATTCATCTTGTTGTAATGTGGTACCTAAATATCTCAGTACTCTGATTCAAAAACGTATGTTTAGGGGGCTTCGCGTATCGGTTAAGCGTCCGACTTTCGCTTGGGTCAAAGTGATCTCAATCCTGTTTGTGGGTTCGGGAGTCCCGCGCTCGGGCTCTGTGCTGACTGCCAGCTCAGGGCCTGGAGCCTGTTTCAGTCTGTGACTCCCTCTCTCTCTGACCCTCCCCTGCTCACGCTGTCTCTCTCTCTCTCCTAGAAATAAATAAAAAAAAAAAATAAAAAAAACGTATGTTTAACAAATGTTCAGTGAATGAATGAATGAGTGAATGATGGCTCCCACAAACCCAAGGAACCCTGTCCTCGTGTGGGCTAGATTATCCTGAGGCCTCAACATGTCTGCCCAGAAACATGCTCAGTTGTGATGCCCAAACAGTTTTCGTACTAAGAAAAAGTGCCTTTCCATCTCTACACGCTTAATTACGAAGCAGCTGTGCAGAGACAGCGAGCTCGCTGGTTTCCTCATCTGGGAAGCCTGCGGAGACGGTGTTCCGTACGGCAGCATGGCGGCCGCCTGCCGAGCGCGCGCGCTCCCTTCCCTCCACGAGAGAGGCCGCTGCGGCTTTTCGTACAACAGCATGGGCGCCGCCGACGGGAGCGGCCATGGATCACGCCCTGGGGAAGAGGGCGCCGTAAAGGAAGCGGCGCTTCCTCTTCTCCCTTCTCCCGCCTCCCACCGGCTGTCGTAAAAGGGTGAATGGAGAGCGAGTTGTGGGGGGTAGAAAGGGAGGACAGGGGGCGCGGAGTCGGAGTGGCGCAGCAAGTGGCTGCAGGTGGCGACGGTGGCGGGGGCTGGGGAGTGAGGTAGTCGAGGGGTCGCGGAGCAGGAGGCCGAGAGGGTCAGAAGGAAAACTAAAGCTGCAGTCTGGCCTACTGGTCCGGGGGCCGCGGAGCCCCCGCCCGGGGAGATGGACCTCAACCGAATCATCCAGGCGCTGAAGGGCACCATCGACCCGAAGCTGCGAATTGCAGCTGAGAATGAGCTCAACCAGGTGAGGAGCGGGCCCGCGGCGCCCCCTTCCCCCCCACCGCGGTCTCGCGGGCTCGCCCTCCTCGGCGCCCCCGATCTCCACCCCACCCGGGGCTTCGGACCCCGGCGCCGGGCTCGGCCCTGCCCGCCCCGCCCCCCGCCCCGGGGGCTAGTTGGGCGGCACTCCCTGCATCTTTTCGGAGCAGCTCGCGCACCTGTTGGCCACCTTTGCATCTTTTCGTGTCATTTTCCTTCCACGGTGCAGTTTGTTGAGCCCGCTTGGTCCGGAGGAGGAGGCTGTCGGCCAGTTCGCCAGCGCTTGCGGGGTGTGATTTCCCGAAGTGCGCTGATTTAGGGACGCGGGTGGGAAAATGCTTAAAATTCAAATCTGAGTCCAGCTTTACTCCAGACCAGCCCTTTTTAGGTGTTGCGGTGGGAAACCCTGCCCATCGCCCGCTTCTGTGGGGTTGGGAGGACTGGTTTTGACACTGATTGGCAGAGTTTTGTTGGGGTGCCGGGAAACGCAGCCGGGAGAGTGCTGGGGGAAGAACAGGCAATTTTCATGGTGGTGCTGCTCTACAAAAGACACGCCGAGTAATACGTGTTTGGAGGCATTTCTTATCAGCGCTAAAATTTCTTAATCTTCTCTGTTCTTACTAGCTCTCATCCCGTTCCAGCGTTACCACTGACATTTAGAACTTGTAATAATCCCCAAATTTACCTTCTGCTTGCCCTCCTCACCTGTAGATGAATGATAGACCTCTCACAAAAAGTACGACTTAAGGTGTACCCGCTAGGGTAGAGTGACAGCTGGTTGAAGTTGGGGCAATTCTTGAAATGTGAAAAGGAATCAGCATCACCTGGAAACTTGTCGGAACTGGAGAGTATGGGGCTTCACCTTTAGAGACTCAGAAACTCTGGGTGTGGGGCCTAATTGTGTCTTAATTAGCTAACTAGGTGATTTTGTGCTTCCTGACGTGTGAGAGCAACTTAAGTCAAAGTTTCTGTAGGCGTTCACTAAGGTTTCCCCTGGTTGGAATTGACTTTAAAGTGCAGCTATGCGTTTTGAATCTTTGAAATCCAGTGGGAAATCTGGGTGGTGTTTGGAGTTCAGTGTAAATTCAGGATTCTCAAGAGATTAAAGGGAGAGTGAAAACACTGGTTGAGTGAAACTGAAGGCTACAAAGAATGTGTTGGTACTTCAAAAAGAAAAGAACTCTTGCTCACTAGGGGAAAGGTAAAGTCAGTACCTGTCCCAGGCGTTGCAGACTAGAGGTGCTATACGTTGATTGGCTAGAAGAATAGCAGGCCAGGGGATGGTTAGAAGGAACAAAGCAAGAGCTGAACTTGCAGTCTACTAGTATGAACAGGGGAGTTGGCCTGTTTGTGACCCCCTTCTCTTCACAGTGAGGCCAGATGTTATTTTGATAGTGTCAGTAGGGATCACATCTTTGAAGTTACACCTTCCTGCCTCCGTTAGCCTGTTGTTGCTTTGTTTCTGATTCATCAGTATGTAAGCACAGACTCTAGGAGGAGAAGGGTTGGCGGGAAGGCCTGCCAGATTAGGAGAGACACTTGGGACCCAAGTCTACATTTTTTCTTCATGGTATTTCAGTCCAAATCCGTTTTGTCCTCACTCTGCCCTGCTCCATATCCACCCATTTCATCACAGACCATAATTTCCTCTGCAGTTTCTAAGAGTAGCTTATTGGTGTGCCACTCATTTCGTATTTATATTTTGTGTAATGCTTTGGATTGTACTATACTCTTACTGAGTTTTGTTTTGTGTTGAATTGTCTGTAAATAGAAGGCCAGTGTAATGTCACATAACCTTATAGTAAAATGTGGTTATAAGGTTGGGTTTCGTATGCTTATTCTTTATCACCACTGTAACAACCTGCTTTGTTGGATAAATGGGTGGGTAATCTACCATAAATGATTAGGGTCCAGTTCATTTATGTTAGTCTAGGTTCCCCCTCAGCAGATATGCTCTGCATAGGAAATGGGAGCAGTGTACTGATGACTTGTCAATTGCTAGGTAGAAGAGTAGGCAGTTTCAAAACAACAGCCTGTGTTCTGAAGGGTAAATTCTTGTTTGAAGCTATATATTTCTGTAGCCAATATATTTCTGTTGCCAGTGACTGGTTCCTTGATTGCTGTGTATGATATTGTTTCTATGGAAAAACACATTTTTCAGTTTTCTCTCAGGATATTAAGAATGCATGCACCCTGTACACATTCTTCCTTGTCTCTGGACCCAGAAGTCTCTTTAGCAGCAGCAAAGGAAAGTAGAAATGGGTAGATCTCTTGCTCCAGTAACTCATCTAGAAAGGTATCTTTTTCTAAAAAAGCATTCTCCACATGGCCTTGATAGGGAAATAAAGATAATTGCTTTCATTGCCCAGCTCTGGAATCCCCGCTTTTCCATGCATCTGTCTGTATCATTTCTATTGCCCTTTAAGAGAGCCTGCTTATGTGAATAACATTTATTGAGCCATAATGCAGGCACTAAAACAAGGCTCTGCTTTCACAGAGCTTGTATCCTAGTGGAGTTTACAGACAAGTAAATAATATAATTTCAGGTCATTTGTGCTACAGATAATGAAGTCCTGGAGAGAGAGTGCAAGTAGGGTATGGGCAGAGAGAGAGAGAGAGAGAGAGAGAGAGAATCTCAAGTAGGCTCATGACATCCCAGTGTGGAGACATGTTGGGGTTTACAATTAGGGCGATCATTCTCCAGAGCAGAGACCTAGATGTTGTGAAGGAGTGAACCAAGTGAACATCCAGCTTGGGTGTTGGAGGACTAGAAAAGTTAATGTAGTGGGCGCAATGAGGCGCAAAATGGGAAACATCAGATCTTTGCTTTAAATGAGTTCTCATCAGATGCAGAATTTGGTAAGCAAGCAAACTCTTATCTAACTATCTCTGTCTCTCTATTTACTTATTTAAATGCTTATTTTTGAGAGAGACAGCATGAGCAGGGGAGGAGCAGAGAACGAGAGGTGGGGATAGAGGATCTGAAGCAGGCTCTGTGCTGACAGCAGAGAGCCAGATGCTGGGCTTGGACTCACAAACTATGAGATGCCTACCCAGGTGCCTCACTAAGCAAACTCTTTATTTTCAGAAAATTTCACAGATAAAAAGTAAATATTAAGAAATGTCTTTTTTTTTCTTAGAAACTTGAATCCCAAGGTGGAAAGAGAAATTGGAGAAATATTTGTGAGGAAAGTAGTATGAGATGATCTAAATTTACCCCTGAATGTTTTAGCTGGCCAGATTAACATAGACTGAATCAGGGTTGAAAGGAGAAGAGAAAAAGTTGCCCAAGTTCATTGAAATGGCAAACATTTGCAAAAAGAGGAGTTCCAAAATGTGTATAAAGATAATAGTGTTGAAATAAAAGCAATCTCCACAATAAGTATTTTTAAATAGGTACCATTAATCAAGTGTAAAGATTATTTCGTACTTATGTATATTAAGATAAGTATCTAATTATATAGATTAGAATTAGACTATAGATGTTTGTTTCGTTTTTTTTATTTTGAGAGAGAGAGAGACGGAGATAGAGAGATAGAGTACAAGTAGGGTACGGGCAGAGAGAGAGAGAAGCTCAAGTAGGCTCCATGTCATCCCAGTGTGGAGCTCACGCTCACGAACTGTGAGATCATGACCTGAGCTGAAATCAAGAGTTGGGCACTTAACCAACCAAGCTACTCAGCACCCAAAACTGTAGAGTTTTTTTTTTTTTTAATTTTGATGTTTATTTTTGAAAGAGA
>JAESUZ010003477.1:0-182072 GCA_017311185.1 Proteles cristata cristata | reverse complement strand
ATTGTTAAATGTTTTCTAGCTATTTTGTAGTTCCTTTCTTCCTCTCTTACTGTATTCCTTTGTGAAATAATGATTTTCTGAAGTGGTATACTTTGATTCCCTTCTTTTTATCTTGTGTATATCTAGGATACGTTTTTGTTTCATAGTTTCCCTGAGGCTTTACTTGAAACAACTTACAGATAAGGCAGTCTTTTTTAAGGTGATTTCAACTTAATTCTATTTCAACTTAACTGCATATTTTACTTCTCTTCCCATATTTTATGTTTTGGATATCATAATTTACACTTTTTTTATATTGTATATCCATTATGAAATCACTGTAGCTATATCTATTTCTAAAACTCTTGCTTTTTAATCTTTATAACAGAATTAAGTTAACATGCCACTGTATTACAATATCAGAGTGTTCTAAATTTGACTGTATTCTAACCTTTACTATTGTATTGTATTTTTTATGTTTTCATGTCTAATGAGCATCCTTTCATTTCAGCTTGAAGAATTCCCTTTAGCATTTCTTATGAGGCAAGTCTACTAATGATGAACTCCTTCAGCTGTTGTTTGTTTGGAAAAGTCTCTTTTTTTAACCCAGTAACACTGTTTTTCAGAAATAAAGGTGAGAAATCCTTGACTGCCAAGTTTTTTTTTTTCTTTCAGCACTTTGAATATGTCATTTTACTTTCTCCTGGCCTGCAAGGTTCCTAATGAGAAATCCACTGATTATAAAGGGAACTTATAAAGGTTCCCTTCTATTAGAATTTTTTTCTCACTGCATTAAAAATTCTCTCTTTGGGGGCGCCTGGGTGGCTTAGTCGGTTGAGCGTCCGACTTTCGCTTAGGTCATGATCTCACGGTTCGTAGGTTCGAGCCCCGCATTGGGTTCTGTGCTGACTGCCAGCTCAGAGCCTGGAGCCTGTTTCAGAGTCTGTGACTCCTTCTCTCTCTGACCCTCTCCTGCTCACGCTGTCTCTCTCTCTCTCTCCCCTAGAAATAAAAAAAAAAAAAACATTAAAAATTCTCTCTTTGATTTTAGACAGTTGCATTATAATGTGTCTTGCAGATTTTTTTGCACTGAAATTCTGGGGTGACCTATTAACTTTATGAAATTGAATGTCCAAATCACTCCCCCAGTTTGGTATGTTTTCAATCATTTATTTCTTTAAATTATATTTCTTCCCCCTTTTCCCTTTATTCTCCTTCTGAGATTCCAGCAATACATAGATTTTTTTTTTCTTAGCGCTTCATTTTTTTTTTTGAGAAAGAGACTGGGCATAAGCTGGGGGGAGGCAGAGAGAGGGGGAAACACAGAATCCAAAGCAGGTTCCAGGCTCTGAACTGTCAGCACAGAGACCAACATGGGGATCAAATTCATAAATCATGAGATCATGACCTGAGCCGAAGTTGGACACCTAACCAACTGAGACCCCAGAAGCCCCATAGATTATTTTTCTTAATGGTGAGTCTAAGTTCCATAAGCTTTCATCTTTCTTTTTCATTATTTTTTTTTCTTTTTGATCATCTGAGTGGATGGTTTCAAATGATCTGTCTTCAAGTCCACAATTTCTTTCTTCTTCATGATCTGGTCTGTATTTAAGCTCTCTAATTCAGTTCAGTCATATCTTTTAGCCCCAAAATTTCTGTATGGTTCTTTTTTATGTTTTCTATCTCATTTTTTAGCTTCTCATTTTGTTTTTGTATTGTTTTCCTGATTTTATTAAATTGCTTATTTGTGTCCTTTTGTAGATCTCTGGACATCTTTCCAACAATAATTTTGAATTCTCTGTCAAGCAACTTATGTATGTCCATTTCTTTAGGGTCAGTTACTAAAAGTTTATTATGGGGGCACCTGGGTGGCTTAGTCGGTTAAGCGTCCGACTTTCGCTTAGGTCATGATCTCGCGGTTCGTGGGTTCGAGCCCCGTGTCGGGCTCTGTGCTGACTGCAGGCTCGGAGCCTGGAGCCTATTTCAGAGTCTGTATCTCCCTCTCTCTCTGACCCTCCCCTGCTCACGCTGTCTCTCTCTCTCTCTCCTAGAAATAAATAAAAACATTTAAAAAAATAAAAAATAAATAAATAAAAGTTTATTACGTTCCTGTAGTAATGTCATGTTTCTCTGATTCTTCATGATCCCTGTAGCTTTGGCTGGCATCTGCTCATTTGAGAAAAGTCACCTCTTCCAAAATTCATGGACCATTTCAGTAAGGAAAGACCTTTATCTTTGGTTAGGGTCATCCTGGAGTATGCAGTCACCCTGGGTCTAGTGGTAAAGGGCACCAAGGGTGAGGGCATGTGGTGAGTTCAGGGATACCATTTCTCAGCCTGGGTACTAGTTACATGGTTATGTTTGTGTGCAAATTCACTGAGCTATCCACTTGTAATATGGGCCCTCATTTGTATGCATATTTTAATAAAACTTACATTAAAACATATACATGTATATAACCCTAAATACAAATATATGCAGGAAAATCTAATAGCCTGCCATAAATACCAAGTAATCCTATACATAGGAATATGTAGGAATTAGAATCAGATGGGAATTAATTAAGAAAATACCTCTGGGTAAGTAAGTTTTGAGTCAGGATTTGAAGGAAAAGTTTACAAACTATAGTGAGGTTGGGGTGGTGACTTTAGGGCTGTTAAAAACATGCTTTTGGGGCACCTGGGTGGCTCAGTTGGTTAAGTGTTCGACTTCGGCTCAGGTCATGATCTCGTGATTCGTAGGTTCGATCCCCGCGTCAGGCTCTGTGTTGACAGCTAGCTCAGAGCCTGGAGCCTACTTCAGATTCTCTGTCTCCCTCTCTGACCCTCCCCTGCTCACACTGTCTCCCTCTCTCTCAGAAATAAAAAAAATTTTTTTTTAAATATGCTTTCAAATGGGATGAAGAGCATGTGTATTGAGGGGCAAATCATGATATGGCCTGGGTTATGATCTTTAAATCTTTGCTGGGAATTGCAGGGTTATAAACTACAAAACATATTTGAAGTTTGACTTCCTCGTCTTATTCTGAAGAGTAATACAATTACAGTGAAGTGTTATATCATGGACCATTCTCCCAAGGGCCAGTACCTACTCTTACTGATCTTTATATTCGTAGCACCTGAAACAGTGATTAGCACATGTTAACCTCTTAAAAAAATGCTTATCATATGTTTGTTAATTAATAATGAATGAAGTAACTAACCAATTAATTAATCAAATAAGGATATAAAAACTGTCTTGAACTGTTTATTTGTCCTGTGCATTATGTAAATTAAAATCACATAGTTGGAGGTATCAGGGATTGTCTGATGCAGGCAACAGTTCCCAGATCTGGCCCAATAGGCAAGGAGCACCCAGAATTTCTCCTGACCATGAATACAGTGCCAGCTGAGTCAGGTACCAGTGGAGCAGATGATGACATGTTAAAATCACAGCCCAGCTCTAGGCAAGCATGAGTTGATAACAGTTTCTGCCTGGCCTGAGCAGGTCTTTCAGGCCCAGGAAGCCAGGGAAAGTCCTGGTCAAAACCTGCCAGACAGTATTCCTATATGTCTGCCTCATGCTACTTGGAGCACTCAACACATATCACCACAAAGTGCACTGAGACCCTTGCTCCCCAGCCCAGAGCATGGTTCTGCTTAGATGCCATATATCTTGGCTCCTTAGAGCAGATGTTTGTTGACTCCAACTGTGATCATTTATTGGGCTCTTACATTAATCCATGACATTGGGGTAATAGAAAAAAAGCTTTAAGGGACACCTAGTATCTTTTTTTTCATCTTTCCACTTTCCCCATCATGTAGATTTAAACAGTTCTCTCTCTGCTGTAGGTAATGCAAAGAACAGAAGTGTCAGAGACAAGAGAAGCTACAAAAATATTCAACCTCTTTGAGGCTAATAATCCTGTTTCTGAGAATTTAAAAAAAGGAAGCATTTCAAGAGGGGGGGAAAAAGCTGTCAGCAGATTTTCATTAAAATATTATACATAATAGCAAAAATTTGTAAATAATCTAAGTGTTATACAGCATGAAAACTATTTGGGAATTTAGGATACATCAGATCAGGATAGTATTCTAAGTTATTCACAATAATTATTGTCTACAAAACAGAAATGTACATAGTAGACTGATTTAAAAGCAGAATTCAAGGGCACCTGTGTGGCTCAGTTGGTTGGCCATCTGACTTCAGCTCAGGTCATGATCTCACAGTTTGTGAGTTGAACCCCTGCGTTGGGCTCTGTGCTGACAGCTTATTGCCTGCAGCCTGCTTTGGATTCTGTGTCTCCCTCTCTCTCTCTGTCTCTACTCCATTCACATTCTGTCTCTCTTTCTGTCTCTCAAAAATAAACATTAAAGGGGCGCCTGGGTGGCTTAGTCGGTTAAGCGTCCGACTTTCGCTTAGGTCATGATCTCGCGGTTCGTGGGTTCGAGCCCCGCGTCGGGCTCTGTGCTGACTGCCAGCTCAGAGCCTGGAGCCTGTTTCGTCTGTGACTCCCTCTCTCTCTGACCCTCCCCTGCTCACGCTGTCTCTCTCTCTCCTGGAAATAAATAAAACATTAAAAAAAATTTTTTTTTAATTAAAAAAATAAAAATAAAAAAATTTAAAAAATTTAAAAAAAATAAACATTAAAAATTTTTTAAATAAATAAAAAAAGAAAAGCACAATTCAAAATTGTATCTATGCTGATTGCCATGTTACAATATTATGAATATCAACATAAGAAAAAAACATAAGATAAAATGACGTTTGATGCTTTAGCAATGTAGATAATGAGTATTTTTTAATTCAATAGATCACATAATACTGTTAATACTGAAGAGTCAACAATTTGTCACCATCAAATCTCAGTGTTACCCTACCATAACTTCCCTTGTTTCCATTAAAACACCAATTAAAAACCAAGAGAAAAAATACCATAAAAAAATTGGGGGACTGCTATTTTGAAATCCATTTTCATTTTATAATTCTTAGAGGTCAGGAACTATGTCATTCAATTTCTAATCCTTTGTACAATCCAACACAGTGTCTTGTACACAGTACTCTATGAATATTGTTGAATCAAGAGGAAAAAAACAGTTCGCTACCCCAATCCACAAAAAAACTGCAACAAAGTTGTGAAGAATAATCACGTTAAAAGCATTAATCTGAAGGGTCTGTCTGGACTGGCCTCTTCCAAGGATTCAGGCGCATGTAGTTTACTTTGGAGATGATGCCAGGAAGCTCCAGAAAGGGCAACAGGAAGAAAGCCAGGAAAGGGAAAGAAGCACATAAAGGGTACATTATTGAGCAGGTTACTGCTGTGGGCAACTGAGGCTCAATCATGCTGGGAACCTCTGAAACACGCAACAGAACATGTCTCAGAGTTATCCTAGCAAAGTGTGTGGAAGCTGTGGAATTTATCCACAAACTTCTCACGTCTCATTTGTTGAGGGCTGCTTCTGCACATGGCCTGAGCATAAACCCACCATGAAAAAAAAAAAAACCCCATAGGCAAAAAAAATAAAAGAGCAAGTGTTGCTAGTGAGAAGCCAACGTTTGTGCTTACAGAAAGCAATGGTGTATAAGGGGCTATGGAATAGAGGTACTGACCACGCCTGCCACAGGAGCTACATGACAGATGCCAAACAGGCTACTCAGAGAGATCACCCCAGTGGCAGAAGTAGTGTTTGCACCAATCCTTAGAGGAGAAATAGGATGTGGATGGGAATCATAATCGCTATGTCAGAAGGCTCCTGGAGTATGTGAATTTACCAGCACCACACCTCGCCCTTGATGTGTACTCAGAAAATGTTGGTTTTCATCCTCACCACAGTTAAGAATATGGAATCTCGCAACTACTCTTTGACAAGTGCCCTACCACCTAAGCAGCAGAACGGAGAATGTAGGGTGTGAGTTAAGTCCTGGGGCTAGGCATGTACAAGAGTGCTCAGAAGATAAGAAGTAAAGTTAGCTGGAGCAAGTCTCTTTGTGGCATCATCATTATCAAGTCCAGTGACACAGAGGAGAAGAAGAGACTATGGCAAACGGGTGTAATGGAGATTTGGGGGCTAACTGTAACCTCAAATCAAACTCCATCAGAAACGTTTGGAGAGATGTGTGTTAACCTAGCTTGTGTGAATTGTGTTCCCTCTACATGTGAAGGGAAAATGACCTTTGCTCACCAAGAAGAGAACAAAGGGAAGACAGAGGTAGTGGTAGTAGTGACAACATGATCCTTAGCTTTTGCTGCTGAGAAGCTTGGAAAGTGCCCCTGTCCCCACCTCAGCCACCTCCTCACACCTGAACCAACTGTCAGAAGGGGCTTGGCAGCCAGTACGAGGGCCATCTTCTCCAAAGCTCTGAGAACCCAGCAACCAATACTGCGAGGACACCCAAATCATGGTTAGTCTGATCACAGCAGTCAGACCCTTGCTGTATCCGTAGCAAACCCAGGGAGTGTGGTGGGCAGGAAGAAAGAGGATTCAGGCTGAAGTGAGTCAGAATTCTAGAAGGAAATACCGAGTGAGGAAGGTGTGAGGGCCTTTTTAATAATCAGCTTCCTGAGCCAGAACTGGAAACCACAGACCTCTGGTTATGGGCACCTGATTTAATATACTTCTGAGAACCAGTGTTACATGCATTTTTTCTTTCTGTGTGTGTGTGTGTGTGTGTGTGTGTGTGTGTGTGTGTGCGCGCGCGCGCGCGCGCACCTCCTCACAGAGCAGAATACATTGTATCCTCCCACATACTGCTTCCTGGCGACCCCTGATAATTTTCATTTGCAATCCCATAGAAAGAGCACTAGACACATCATCAGACTGAATTCAACCCCATTTCAACTGTGCTACCCCATTCTAGCTGCACTACTCCAGACAAGTTAGTTTTTCTCCTGTAAAATAGTGTTATCATGAGGCTTAATGATACATGCTAACTTGGTGCCCACTATGTGTCAGGTGCTGCTCTAACTGCTCATTCCAGGTTCACCACAACCCTTCTGGGTAGGTATTACTATCACTACCCTTTATACAGATGAAGAAATAAGGTATTGGGTGGGCATGCAACTTGCCCAGGGTCGTACAGGTACTAAGTAGCGGATAGGAGGACCCAGGGCCTGCCCTTTATCCATCATGCTCTGTCACCTGT
Source organism: Proteles cristata cristata (assembly GCA_017311185.1). Taxonomy (NCBI): domain Eukaryota; kingdom Metazoa; phylum Chordata; class Mammalia; order Carnivora; family Hyaenidae; genus Proteles; species Proteles cristata. The sequence continues at coordinate 174,971 of JAESUZ010003477.1, read as the reverse complement.
GCCTGCCAAACATGGAGGTGGGACTCAATAATTTACATTCACATTTTACATTTTGAAAAATAACGTGGTGCACTGATGAGAACTTGGGCTTTGGAGTCAGACTAACCTGAATCCCATTTAAGCACCGTGTGACCTTGGGCAGTACATCATCTCTTTGAGCCTGAGTTTCCTAAAACTGAAAAGTTAAACTAGAATTGCAATCCCTACGTCAGAAGGCAGGTGGGATGCGTGACTTTACCTGCATCACACTGACGGGTGTGCAGATAATGTTAGTTTTAATCCTCTCCTATAATCAGGTATAGGTGCAGAGCCCTGAAATTGCTCCTCAAGGAGGTCCTAACACTCTAAGACTTTTTCCCCTCTAATAAGCCAAAACAACAGGCAAAAAGAGCAAACAAAAGCCATTGGCATAGCATCTCAGGCCTTCTCTGAAAATCCCCTGGGATGTTTTTCTGATAGAATAAAAGTTAGAAATACAAAAGAGATGCTTAGGGAAGCCCTCATCCCTAAATACAATAACTGACACCAAATAAGATGGACAGGGCAGCCACCAGGCAATAGGCATCTTGTTAATACAATCAGTTGGTATCCTGCCAAATTCCCTTTCTCTGACTAAACCTACTGCACCATTTACTTAACCTCTGAAAAACTATGCAATGCTGCATTATGATACAGCATTCTTAAAAATGTTACCTCAAATCCCAAGTACTTTAAGACAAATCCACTTCCTTCTTTCATGTTAGGGTAATAACATTGTTATTCAAACCCTAGAAAACGATGAGTTTCTCTTCTTTACCCCTGCGTCTAGCAATTAGTATTTACTGTAAACAATAGGCCTATTGTAGCACTGCATCCAGTAAAACTTTTTACTAAACTATTTTCTTGAGAGCACAGCATCTCACCATAAAGAAAGTAACTCCCAAGATCTATTCCTCTATTGGAACATAAACCATATGGGCAAATTTGCACTAATACAAACACCTTGTAGGTTAGGTTGCTTATACCTTGCTAGAAATCATTCTAAAACCTGGATCAGGGGTGCCTGGGTGGTTCGGTCGGTTGAGCGCGACTTTGGCTCAGATCATGATCTCATGGTTCGTGGGTTTGAGCCCTGCATCAGTCTCTCTGCTGTCAGCACAGAGGCTGCTTTGGATCCTCTGTCCCCCTCTTTCTGTCCCTTCACAGCTTGTGCACTCTGTCCTTCTCAAAAATAAAAAAAAATTTTTTAAATAAAAATAAAACCCAGATCAAAATTGGAATACAGTTCTAAGACTTAAGAGAAACTAATGGGCAATATTTTCAGTATGTTCCTGAAATCCCAAATCTGTACCTGAGGCAACTATAAAAATCCATGAAATTAATTTCATCCTCAAAATTAAAGCAGCTGTGTTAATAATTAAGTTAGTAAATTTCAAAGCCATCTCAACTGTGCCTACAAATCTAGCACAGATTGAGATCAAACCTGAGACACAATTTGATTTTCCAGACTATGAACCAAATGCTGATGGAGAGTGAAAGTGCTGACCCATATATACCTATTAGATTAAATACCACTCTCCTCCTCCTCATCGTCATCATATTGTCCTTTGCATGAGAACCTGACGCCTACTGACCCACTTTTAGTTGGATATGCTCTTGAAATATTTTGTTAGAGTGTTGAGCTTCCTCCAGATAGCTTCACTTATTTCCAATTCTGATCAACATTTTCAAGGACACCAGCCAGTCCTAAGTGAGCAGTCTATGGCAGAGAACTAAAACAAAGCCAACAGTTTCACCAGGGAGCTAAACCCATGACCTTTATCCTGTAAGCATGCATGCAGCTATGGTGAATCGGTCAGAAGTCAGCAGCACAGCTACTACAGAGCTCCTCAAGTCTAATCTACAGAGGCTGAAGAAAACTGGATGAAAGAAATACTACTTTATCCTTATGATTTCAGAGCTGTGATTGGAACCACGTATTTAATCACGGGCTATTTAAAAAAAATCACAGGACAACAGATGCTCCCTAAATGATTAAAGGATTTAAATTTATGGCTCAGTAGAATGAAAATCATGTACCTTCCTTTGGAAGTGAAGTGCTGGTCCATGTCAACTAAAGAAGAGCAGATTTTCTCCAACCTGGTGACAGTAGGTGTCCGATGTCCGTACAGCACGCTGTGTTAGGGTGGGCGTATTAGTGTCTTAGGCCTGTTGTAGCAAATTGCCACAAACGTGGTGGCTTAAAACAACAGATGTTCATAGTTCTGAAGGCCAGGAGCCTGAAATCAACATGTCAGTAGGACCGTGCCCCCGCTGTGAAGGTGCTAGAGAATTCTGCCTTGCCTCCTCTTAGTTTCTGGCAGCTCTCAGCAATCCTTGGAGTTCGTTTGGGTTGTAGCAGTGTCACTCCAGCCTCTGTCTCCACTATCACTTGGTCTCTTCTCTCCGCAGCTCTCTATCTTACAAGTACACCAGTCATTGGTTTCAGGGTCTACTCTAATCCAAGATGACTTCATCTTAACCAGTTATATCTGCAAAGACCCCATTTCCAAATCAGGTCACATTCTGAGGTTCTGGGAGAGCATGAATTTTTGGAGGACACTATTCAACCCACTACCGTGGACATTCCCAATCTGCCAACTAGTCATAGCTCTTACCAGACTGATCTCCTGTAAGGCCTCTTGGTTCTGTTTAAGGTAGGAGATTGCAAACCCTTTCCCTTCTAGGTCTCCAAACTCCACTACAATTTATTTGATAGTCTGCAAACAATGTCTAATTCAAAATAATGTAGACGTGTATGTAGTGTTTACCTTCTTTTATTTGCTAAGACATCTTAGCTCTAGAAAAAGTTAAAACTGATAACAGAAATCAGCAGAAGCAGCAATTTAAAAGCATGACTCCTTTTGAAAAATCTGATCAAACATTAATTAACTCCTACTAGTCAAAGGTGATTCTAATGATCTGCAACAATTCTGGAGGAGTAGCTTCCCAAGTGCAATCCCTAAACCATTAGCATCAGCATCAGCTGGGAGCTCCTTGGGAATGGAGAATCTCAATCTGCACTTGAGACCCACTGGATCAGAATCTTCATTCTAACATTATTTTCTAGCTGATTCATATGCTTTGTTCTAAAACTCTGATGCCAAAAGTCAAAGGGAAGTCTAATTCTCCCATATAATTCCATACTATCTGGCAGATGGGTATTTGTTTTGCTAAGGGTTGACAGGGAATGTTAAACACACAACACACGCACGCGCACACACACAGGTCCTTTCCTTCCCACAGAGTGTCAGCAGCTTTCCAAATGAACAAGCTGTTTCCATGACATCAAACCCTTAATTTGAAGCAGAGATACCAACCATCCAGGAGTGTGATGACACAATGCACCATTACATATATATTTTATTTGCATTCTGGATCTCAGATATCTCCTCAAAAAAGAAATCCTTGTGAAAAAAAACTAATATTTATAGCAACACTTTAATTGATAAATGTGTCACCCTTTCTTCTGTAAGTAGGGCACTCTGAATGGTTCTGTGTGAAATCTCTCGTCACAGTTAATCAATCTGGGATAATAATATGAATGACTACTAAAATAATTATACTATTATAAGTAGATGTTCTCCATATCTAGTGAATGTTTACCTTTTCCCCACCACACATCCAGGCCACTTTATTCTTAATATATTCTCAAAGTCAATTTCTTCTTTGCTGTGAACATCCATTTTTCTCTCACTCGTGTGAACAAATAATGGAAAAATCCTCCTTTCTGTAGCATCTGCACTTAAGAATACCCTGAAGTGACAGAGACAAATTCAGGAATGTGACCGTAAGAAGTTAATCTGCATTAACAGCAGCCTGGAAAGATAGTGAATCAAGTCCTAGCCTCCCCCTAAAAATCTTCCCTTAAATGTTTATCTCCACACTTTTTCAAAATTAGTTTACCCAATCAACAAATTGAAAGAGAAAACCACAGTGTTTGGTGCCAACCAGTTTGAAAACAGCCAAGGCATTTCCTGCAGGGAATAGACCAAATTCGAACATGCAGAAAGGAACCGTGTGTAACGAGGGTGATTAAATAAGCACATACTCAGTAACGCTAGCAGCCACAGAACCACAGGCTCAGATGCAAACTGGCTTCACTGGGGAGGTTTCGGGCAGGAGCTGTTAGGAATTCTTCACGGCATTTTCTAGTCCATGACACTCACTAGGCTTTCGCCCACCTGCTCACACACCAAGTAAGATGTGAGAAAAAGAGAGCGTTACTTGAATGCATAATTCCCAAATGCTTCAGGCAACTAGATGTCTGCATCTGAGGGGTTCAGCCCATTCCTTGCTCCTATGCTCCTGGGATTTAGCCATTCGATCCCAGGACTACAGGGTATGAATCACTGCCGTAAATCACCTTTGATTTCTAAATATACAAAGAGAGTTTAGGGGAGAAAAACAAGGTGACATTCTCTCCACAACCTTCAAGAACTGGCTGTGTGACAAGAGCCAGTGCCAGGGGAACCTAGCCATAGGAAGGAAAAGGCAGCCCAGAAAATCCCTCTGAGACAGACGGAGGAATAACAGGCAATGAGAGAAAGAAGCCCGGAGTGAAGTGAGGACTGACAAAATAGAGTTGAGCTTAGAGCTCACCCAGCTGCCTCGCCCGTGTTGAAATTTCTCAAGGAGGCACATGGGCTGCATTTTCTAGGCGGTGTCACTGCCGCCTCCCACCCCACCTCTCTGGGAGGTTGTGGCCTGTTTATTTTGCTCACTTCAGGACTGAGCACAGGGAGAGACACCCAGTAAATGTAAAACGTGTATCTGTTGACAGAAGGAACAAATCAATCAAATAACTGATTAACTAATGAGACAGAAATTTCCCAGCAAAGTTTATCAAATACTATTTTTGGAGAATTATTATAAAGCAATACCTTCTTCTTCTGGGAAAGATTTGTTTCCCTAGACAAAATCACATATTGAAATATAAGAAAAATTATAAATCTCTTTAAAGGAAATGACTGTTTTCCTAATAAAATCCTACATACATTATAAGTTGAAACATGTGCAAGAAATTCAGTCAGAAATTGTCTCAACAATTTATCCTTTTTTTAAGTTTATTTATTTTGAGAGAGACAGAAACAGCAAGGGAGGGGCAGAAAGAGAGAGAGGGAGGCAGAGGATCTGAAGCAGGCTCCACGCTGAAGGCAGAGAGCCCAGAGCGGGGCTTGAACTCAAGAACCATGAGATCATGACCTGAGCCAAAGTCACATGCTTAACCGACTGAGCCACCCAGGCGTCCCAATAATTTATCCTTTTTTGATCGCCCAGATGAACAGAAAAGTTAGGCCGAAGTTACTGAGCTTTTATCAAAGCACCTACTCAGCACTTTGCCTCTCCATATTCCATAATAATGTTCTGCTTTTCCTGGTTCCTCAGATTCAAGCACACTATGGGAGCTGATGGTGGCAAATAAATTCCCCTGGATGGATGAACCAAGCAGGTTGATGAACCAACAGGCAGTAGCAATTACCAAGCACATGAAAACGACACTGACTGGAATATACAAAAGAATGTGGGAAACAGGCCCATCTTTAGCATAAGCACACACAGTAGCCATCTAAGAGGGAAGAAATGCTGGCAATGTAATAGGTCTGATTGTCTTGCAGATGTTCTACTACGTAAGAGATCTTGAGCTCTTGCACCATCCTGACTGCCTGGCCCTGCCCCAGACCCAGGCAGCATCCAGTAACAAGAACAAATGGACGTAAGTAACCCCCAGCCCACACGGCACACGCAGGAGGAGCAGGACTTGTCAGAGGGGAGGTGGATGCCTACTGCTCCTTCCAGCACTAAAACCCTATTGGAACCCGGACTGCGCCGGCCACGACGACCTTTAGGCACCAACATGAACTATAGTCAAGTGCTATGGCTCTCCAATCCCTCCCTAAGGCCTTCCCAAAGTCGGGATGTTTCTAAGGGGCACCCCACGTGGGTTCTGCATTTGTCTTCTCTGCTGCTCTCCCTCCCTGTGGAAGCTCCGCCGTGGGCACTATCAGAGCTCCTGTCTCAGGCTTTTCCATCCACTGCAAATCAAACAAAGAGGTCACCTCCCCTCCAGACCACAGGGACGACTGTCCTAACTGTTGCCCAGGTCGCACTGCTGTAGCAGATAGCAGCCAGCGCCTTGACATGATAGCTCCTTGCTCTCCCTGTTCCCCTACTGCCAGCACCTGCAGCTGGCTCTCCACCCCAGGGCTTTCTCTAAGCGTGTGTTGAGAGGCAGGAGGGAAGCACCTAGGAGTTTCCCCAGGAGCAGTTCTCAGCCAGTAATGACTAATTGGTGGATTAAAACCCCCAGGTTCCTTGCCCCTTGGGTGGCATAACTCTGAGACATTTTTTTTTTTATCTCTCAAAGGCCCCAGTGGGATTGAGCTTCCGTTAGTCACAGTGGTGACCAGCTACATGGTGTACCCTTTATTGGCATCTGTTGCCAAATAGGCTTTTGCATTTTGTAACAAGCAAAGAAACAACCGCTTTTGTTTCGTGTGCTCTTAACAATGTCTCTGAAAGGAGAAATGGGGCAGATACAGCAGAACCGGCCTGGATCACCCCAGGCCTCACCACTGTCCCGACCTCCTGGCCCACTGCTGACTGCCAACACCTGAAGCTCTCCACCTGTGAGCTTCCCCTGCCCCAGCCCCCCAGCCCACACTGCTACCCACAGAAGGCTGCAAACAGCAGGGGACCGATGCTCCCAGGACAGAACCTCCCCCAGCGACTGGATGAGATGGCTCAGAAGCGCCTACCCTACTACTGGCTCCCAGTGTTTACAGCAGAATTACCCAGGATGGGAACTTGCTTTGATACAAACGTCCTGCCCTGCCCTTCCTCACTTCTCCACCCTCCCGCCAGTGCCTCCTGGGATCACCTTCCCAACTGAGGACCTGTCCTGGAATCTTGGCCTCAGAGTTGGCTTCCAGGGCAAGGTAGGCCAAGATAGGGAAGAGACACAATTCCACATGTCTGCAACTCTCAATGGCAAATAAATAACCAGAGGACATAAACCCTTAAGTCCCTAAATTCCATTTCCTAAAGTTTCCTAAAAGGTGAAGGCAACATGAAGTGAGTGGGGCCCAAAGGCCTCAGACTTCTTGACCAAAAAATTAAATCTAAAGGAATGTTTCTGAGCCCCATACTAGGTTACCAAATAGTCTCATCTACCCTGATCCCTCAGCACTTTCTCTCACACCCATTCCACAGAATTTGATGGGCCTCCTCAAGGAACACTGCCTAGCCGATCTTCTAAAAGCTGCGAGTAGTGGTCAACACACTTAGAAAATATTAAATCACTGCATCCATTTGTTCACCTTTCAAAGAGAACTTTAAAAAAATAACCATAATACCTTTTATTCTTATTATAAAAGAGGCTCATTGTTGATAATCTGAAAAACAATGAACAATGAAAAGAGAAAATAAAAGTTCCATCACCAAAGAAATCCATCATTAAATTTTGATGTATTTTCTTATACTCCTGTGTGTGTGTGTGTGTGTGTGTGTGTGTGTGTGTTGCAAAATTAGGATCATTCTATATGATAACATTTTAAATATATATAATGACAGCTCTCATTTGCCACTATCATTAGAGCTGAACAGTCATGAATCATATCAACTCACCAAATAATACACACACAAACACACACACACACACACACACACACACACACATTTTAGTTTTCTTTTTTAATCTCCTCCCTTTCCTCTACTTTAATGAAATCATCTTACATGAACTATTTTTAACCTAAGCAGACTGACTAAAATGTAACAACCTTTTCCTTCTCTGCCCATCTTTCTACAAACTGTTAATGAACAGTGAACTGGTCAATCAGCAAGTGAGAGCAGAGCAAAGGGACAGAGGCCGAGCCGATGGAGCCGATGGAGCCGATAACCAGCTTCAGATAATCAAGGCTGATTGTGCATTTACTTTCCCATGAATGTCTAAAGCTGTGAAAGGCAATTACCAAGTGCACTAAGTGGGGAGAGTTCTATATTGCTTCTTTTGTTGTCTCTGATCATCTGTTGATCTGTTAGAGGCCTCTTTCTGGGAGTCCTTTGTAATCAGTACATAGAAGGAAGAAGGCCCCCAACCGGTGTACCCCTGAATTTGATAAAAGGTTGGGAAATATCCCCTCTGAAATAACAGTTAATAGGAGTTAGCATCTGAAGGGTAGATGCCTCCCCAACAGACAACTCCATCTGAAAGATAACTTCAAAGACACTGGCTGCTGATAATAGAAAACGATTTGCCAAATCTCATAAAGAGGCTTGGGTTCTTCCCAGAAATGAAATCTAAAATACAACTACTGGCAGATAAACTATAGCCTCACAAACCAACTTCTCTGAAGTAAGGAAATGTATACAGGCAGAAAATTGTGATTATCAATGAGGGCAGGAGGCAGGAGGAGCAGGGTCATGAAAACTAACACATCCTGAACACTATGTGTGTGTCTGGAACAGGTGCTTTCTGTCAGTTGAGCTTCCTACTCCATCAAATGCATTTTAGTCTTTCCACTCTATAGTTGTAGAAACTGAGGCCTCAGAGAGATGAGGTAATAGACAGGCAGTAGGTAGAAGTGCTGACCATACTAATCCAGGACTGCCTGATCCCAAAAGGTAACACAGTAAAATTTCTGTTTATTAGAAATATTTCCAGCAAGAGAATGCCCTGATTCTATTAACTTATCATGGTTACACAGACTGAAATACATTGACAAACAGCTATAAAACTTGATGGAATATTCCCTAAGTCCATTTGTTCCTATTTCTTACCAAGAAAACATGTGAAGTCACCTCCTGACCGAGCAGACATGTATAAATTACTGGGAGCCATTATTTTGCCAGAGATAGTGCCTAACATAGATTGATAAACATGCAATTTATGACTTGGATTAGTGTAGGAGACACTGGATTTGTTACCCAGCAATGATTTACTCTGCTTTGTCTGCCCTGACTTTAAACTTTCTGACAGAACCTCTAACATCCTCTTCTATGTGGCCACGTGCTTCACTAGATCAAACACAGGAATCCCATTCCTCTACCCAGGGAGTGTTTTCCTAACAGGCATGTACGGCGGTTCTGACCAACGAAATGAGAGAGAAAGCATGCTATGAGGCTTAGAAAAACAGTTTCTTCTTTCTTAATGAGAAGCACAGTAAGTAGGGCTCCTTGAAGAAATTACTCATTTCAGGTCTGGGGCAGAAAATATAATTGATTGAAACCCTTTGAATAGATAAATATCCAGGAGCTTGAAATACTAATTTTAAAAACGAAACTTAAAACAAACACAACTGTCACCATTACACCAAAACCGTGTGTTGAAAATTGGTAATTGGGGCGCCTGGGTGGCTTAGTCGGTTAAGCGTCCGACTTTCGCTTAGGTCATGATCTAGCGGTTCGTGGGTTCGAGCCCCGCGTCGGGCTCTGTGCTGACTGCCAGCTCAGAGCCTGGAGCCTCTTTCGGAGTCTGTGACTCCCTCTCTCTCTGACCCACCCTGCTCACGCTGTCTGTCTGTCTCTCCTAGAAATAAATAAAACATTAAAAAAAAATTAAAAAAAAAAAAAAAAAGAAAATTGGTAATTAAAAGTTGAGAGTCCAACTATTTATCTTGCCTCTAGTACTTTAGGGTAACCAAATAATAAATAATCCTACCTGACTTTTCTCTTTCCATTAGAGTGCCAGTGAATAAGAAATACCATTTTATAAACACTAGTAAAACAACTGATTCAGGTAACTATCTCTACTGGAAACCAAACCCATTTACAGAAATCATATTACAAAATGTTATTTTATACTAGAGAGATCAGGCTGAAATCCTCTTGTACATTAGCATGACTGAGAATGGGGCAATCAGATATTAAATGATTCTTAATATGATGCATTAAGTGGGGCGCCTGGGTGGCTTAGTCGGTTAAGCGTCCGACTTTCGCTTAGGTCATGATCTCATGGTACGTGGGTTTCGAGCCCCGCGCGTCGGGGCTCAGTGCTGACTGCCAGCTCAGAGCCTGGAGCCTGTTCCAGTCTGTGACTCCTTCTCTCTCTGACCCTCCCTGCTCGCTGTCTCTCTCTCTCTCTCTCTAAATAAATAAAAAAAAAATATGATGCAGTAAGTACATATCCTTATTAAATATTTCCTCTAAAAATGTTTAATGTGAACTATCCACAACTCTTTTTAAGTTTATTTCTTTTGAGAAGGAGCAAGGAGATCAAGGAAGGAGGGAGGGGAGAGGGGAGAGAGAAGAGAGAGAGAAGGAGAGAGAGAGACTTTTCTTTTTTTTATTTTTATTTTTACAAATAGTTTATTGTCAAGTGGTTTCCACATAACACTCAGTGCTCATCCCCACAAGTGCCCTCCTCCATGCCCATCCCCCCTCCTCCCCACATCCATCAGTCCTCAGTTTTTGTCAGCATTCAAGAGTCTCTCATGGTTTGCCTCTCTCCCTTTCCCCACCATTTCCACCCTTCTTCTCCCCCTTGTTCCTCCATCAAGTTCCTCCTAATCCTCCTATACGTGCAAACATATGATATTTGTCCTTCTCTGACTTATTTCGCTCAGCATAACACCCTCAAGGTCCATCCATGTTGCTACACATGGCCAGATTTCATTGTTTCTCATTGCCATGTGGTATTCCATGGTATAGATAAACCACATCTTCTTGATCCATTCATCTGTTGATGGACACTTAGGCTCTTTCCAGGTTTTAGCTATTGTGGAGAGTGCTGCTATGAACATTGGGGTACATGTGCTCCTATGCCTCAGCATTTCTGTATCCCTTGGGTAAATTCCTAGCAGTGCTATTGCTGGGTCATAGGGGAGTTCTATTGTTAGTTTCCTTAGGAACCTCCACACTGTTTTCCAGAGGAGCTGTACCAGTTTACATTTCCACCAACAGTGTAGGAGGGTGCCCGTTTCTCCACATCCTCGCCAGCATCTAGAGTTCTCTGATTTGCTCATTTTAGCCACTCTGACTGGTGTGAGGTGGTATCTCAGTGTGGTTTTGATGAGAGAGAGAGAGAGAGAGAGAGAGAGAGAGACTTTCAAGCAGGCTCTGTACTATCAGCACAGAGCCCGACAAGGGGCTCAAACCCAAGGACCATGATATCATGACCTGAGCTGAAATTCAGAGTTGAACGCTTAACTGACTGAGCCACTCAGGCACTCATGAATCTATATAACTCTTTAGATCTAACATAGAGTTTACATAAAATATGGAGGACAGAAAAACACTTCAAAGAGACAATCAAACAAAATCTGGATTTAAGTCATTCTGCAGGACAACATACCTGAGCCCTTCCACATTTCAATTTTATAGGAAAAAAAGAAGGGAGGTAATGTTGTAGAATCATGACTAAAAGAAATTTAAGAGGGGTGCCTGACCCTCCTATACTGTTGGCAGGAATGTAAACTGGTGCAGCCCCTCTGGAAAACAGTGTGGAGGTTCCTCAAAAAATTAACACTAGAACTCCCCTGTGACCCAGCAATAGCACTGCTGGGAATTTACCCAAGGGATACAGGAGTGCAGATGCATAGGGGCACATGGACCCCAATGTTCACAGCAGCACTCTCCACAACAGCCAAACCATGGAAACAGCCTAAATGTCCATCAACTGACAAAGAGATGAAGAAGATGTGGTTTATCTATACAATGGAATACTACATGGCAGTGAGAAAGAATGAAATCTGGCCATGTGTAGCAACATGGATGGAACTTGAGGGTGTTAGGCTGAGCGAAATAAGTCAGGCAGAGAAGGACACATACCATATGTTTGCATGTATAGGATTAGGAGGAACTTAACAGAGGACCATGGGGGAGGAGAAGGGGAAAATAGTTAGGGAAAGGGAGAGAGACAAACCAAGAGAGACTCTTGAATGCTGAGAACAAACGGAGGGCTGATAGGGGTGGGGGAGAGGGGAAGAGGGGTGATGGGCATAGGGGAGGGCACTTGTTGGGGGGAGGGCACTTGTTGGGATGAGCACTGGGTGTTATACGGAAACCAACTTGACAATAAACTATGAAAGGAAGAAAAAAAAAGAAGGGTGCCTGGGTGGCTCAGTTGGTCAAGTGTCCATATCTTGATTTCGGCTCAGGAGATGATCCTAAAGTCATGGGATTGAACCCCACACCAGGCTCCTCACTGAGTGTGGAGCCTACTTAAGATTCTCCCTTTCACCCCCCTGCCTCTCCCTACTACTAACGCGCACATACTTGTTCTCTCTCAAATTAAAAAAAAAAAAAAAAAAAGATTTAAGATATATAACAATAATATATAAAGAATGACCCCGGACTGGATTTTGGTTTGAACAAAGCAGCTGTAAAATACATTTTGGGGAGGGGCGCCTGGGTGGCTTAGTCGGTTAAGCGTCCGGCATTCGCTTAGGTCATGACCTCGCGGTTCGTGGGTTCGAGCTCCGCGTCGGGCTCTGTGCTGACTGCCAGCTCGGAGCCTGGAGCCTGTTTCAGTCTGTGTCTCCCTCTCTCTCTGACCCTCCCCTGCTCACGCTGTCTCTCTCTCTCTCTCTCCTAGAAATAAATTTAAAAAAAAATACATTTTGGGGAAAAGTGTGAAATTGAATATGGGATAGTAGATGCTATTAAGGAATAATTATTAAATTTTAGGTATGATAATAATATGGTGATTAGTTAGGGAAACATCCTTGTTTTTCATAGATGCATTAAAAAGAAATTTCATGATATCAATAATTTAAAATTACTCATCAAAAAAATAGATGAAGCAGATAAGTCAAAATGTTAACAATGATTACATCTATGTGATGGATGGCGAATACCCTTAATTTTATTCTTTCTACTTTTATGAGCAATTGAACTTTACACAGTCCAAAACCAAGTGATAAAGAGTCTCTCTTCTCCTGGGTATTACTGTGTCTGCATGTGATCCTGGAAATCGAGGCAGTCATCCTGATACCATCAGGACAGTGAGCCGAAGGGAAGAGCCAGCGGCTGCAGCAGCAAGAGCAGCAAGATGGAAAAGTTGGGTCCCCGATGACATTGCCGAGCCAGTGAATCATTCGACCCTGAGCACCTATTGAGCTCCTTAAAATGTGTGATAATACATTTTCTTATTATTTATGCCATTTTGAATTGCCAAATTCAAATGTCCAGGAATATCCCCAGTAATACAGTTATTGAAAACCTATTTCCAAACGCCCTATTCCCACTTCTTTAAATGCTCTTCCTGTGGACACTCATCTGACCTGCTCCCTCACTTTGTCAGGTCTCTGCTCAAATGCCGCTGCCTTACAGAACCCGGGCTGGATCACTCCATATAAAGTGGCCATCTGCCTTCGTTGAGGGTGACCTAAAACACCGGAGCTCCTCAGTAAGTTGAAGATCAGCCAGAGAATCCACCCATGTGCAAACACATTAAAACATCCAGGAAAAAGGAGTATCTTCCTTTACATTTTCATAACTTTTACTCATTTCTTCTAACACATTCTATTTTATCATGTTTTATGGGATATTTGTGGACACACTTATGTTCCCCCACTAAATTCCATGTATCACTGTATTGATGCCAGTTTGTACCAACTCTTGAAAACCAAATGTGCATCTCTTTCTATTTTTTTCACTGCCGTCATGTTGATAGCTTGAAATGGGCCGTAGGGGGCATATTTACATAACAGAAATCAGCAAATGCTACAAATCAGGGCTTTCCCCTGACAAACATCAAGATAGTAAAATTAAAGCCAACCATTTAAAAAAAAAAAACATTAGAAAGTAATAAAAATAAAAACACACTAGATAAAAATGAATGACTCACTCTAATTAAAGGACAGAGGCTGTCAGACTAGAAGTTTAAAAAAAAAAAAAAGCAAGATCCAACTATCTGATATTTAAAAAATATACCTTTAAATATAAAGACACAAATAGTATAAAAGTAAAGGGATAGAAAAAGACATACTACACAAACACTAAGCTATATTAAAACCAAAGTGGATCTCAAAACAAGGAATTTTGCTAAAAAGGTTCATTTCATATTGATCAAGACGACATTCATCAAGGAGGTATCATTTTAAATAGGTACACACCTAATAACAGAGATTTAAAATGCATGAAGCAAAAACTGGCCAAACTAAAAGGAGAAATACACAGCCCCACAATCACAGCTGCCATTTTAGTACCTCCCTCCTTCCCTCTCCCCTTCCCCACTGCTCCTCCCTCTCTCTCTCTCCATCTCTCTTTCTTTCTCTCACCACCTTGGTAATAGAATGAAGAAAAAAATAAGTAAAGGCATAGAAGACTTGAACAATACTTCAACCAACTTGATCTAATTAACATTTACAGAACACTGCACCCAACAAATGCACAAAAACAATTATTTTTAAGTGCACAGGTAACATTCACCAAGATACACTAAGCTATAAAGCAAGTCTCAATACATTTCAAAAGACAGAATTCAATTTATTTTCTGACCACAAAAGACTTCATTTAAAAGTCGTAACAACGAAATACTAGAGAATCTGCAAAAATTTGGAAATTAAACCATATTTTCTAAAGAAGTGATGGGTCAAAGAAGACATCACAAAAAAAGAGAAAATATTTTGAACTATGGAATGAAAATACACTATTTCAAAATTGTAGGGTTTTGTTTTGTTTTAAGAGACAGAGAGTGTGCGTGAGTTGGGCGGGGGGAGAGGGAAGGGACAGAGGGAAGGAGAGAGAGAGATTCTCAAGAAGACTCCTTACTCAGCACAGAGTCTGAGGCAGGGCTCAATCCCACCACCCTGGGATCATAACCTGAGCCGAAAAGAAGAGTCAGGCGCTCAACTGACTGAGCCCCCCAGCTGCCCCAAAATTTGTAGGTTTTATCTAAAGCAGTATTTAGAGGGAAACTTATACCTTTAAAATGCTTATATTAGGGGGGAAAAAAGCTTCCACCTTAAAAAGCTAGAATTTAAAAGGAGCAAACAAAACCCAATTTAAGTTAAGGACAGAAGCTAATAAAAATACAAAAGGAAATCAATGAAATTTAAAACACAGAAAAACAAAGGCTAAAAAATGGCTCTCTAAATGATTAACAAAACTGATAAACTTCTAGCTGGGCTGATGAAGAAAAAAAGAGAAAATATAAATTACCAATATCAGGAATAAAGTAAGAATATTACCACAAATTCTAGAGGTGTTATAAAGATAATAAGGAAATATTTGAACAACTTAATACCAATAAAATTGACAACACAGATGAACAAACTCTTTGAAAAACAAAATAATCAAATTTATAGTTTATTTTAAAAATCTGAATAGCTTTATGTCTTTTAAAGAAATTATAGAGGCGCCTGAGTGGTTCAGTTAGGCATCCAACTTCGGCTCAAGTCATGATCTCACGGTTCATGTGTTCGAGCCCCGCATCGGGCTCTGTGCTGACAGATATCTCAGAGCCTGGAGGCTGCTTCAGATTCTGTGTCTCCCTCTCTCTCTGATCCTCACCTGCTCACACTCTCTCTTTCTCTCTCAGAAATAAATTTAAAAAATCTAAAAAAAAATTTTTTTTTAAATAAAGAAATTATAAACTTTGCTACAAAGAAAACAGATTGCTAGTTTGGCTTTATCTGTAAATCCTATCAAACATTTAAGAAAGAATTATGGCGGGGCGCCTGGGTGGCTTAGTCGGTTAAGCATCCGACTTTCACTTAGGTCATGATCTCACGGTTCGTGGGTTCGAGCCCCGCGTCGGGCTCTGTGCTGACTGCCAGCTCAGAGCCTGGGCCTGTTTCAGAGTCTGTGACTCCCTCTCTCTCTCTGACCCTCCCCTGCTCACGCTGTCTCTCTCTCTCCTAGAAATAAATAAAACATTAAAAAAAAATTAAAAAAAAAAGAAAGAATTATGGCAATCCAATATAAAATCTTTCAGAAAACCTAAAAAGAAGAAACTTTCCAATTTGATTTATAAGGGCCAGAATAACCGTGACACCAAAACTTGTGCACAGGATATATTTAACCATATTTGCTTCAGGCCATTGCTTGTCTATAAATGTTAAAAGGAGATGGATAAAATCAATGGAAGCTCCATAGAGACAATGTAATTTTTCCAGCCCCAGCCAGCAATGTTTTAAAAGTAATTATGGTCATGACATTTGGCTTTAAAAGAAAACAGTGCCATTGGGAGCAAGAGTGACACCACATTATGACTTTCCCATAATTTAGTCATTAGATTTTAAAGAAATCATTTCTCCCAAACAAGAGAACCACCAGAAAGTTTTATTCGTGCCAAAGGCTCAGAAACTAGTATAAAAGTTGGCGAGGTTTTCTTACACTTTAAGAGAAATTGCACTCAGGTAACTAAACTGGCTTATTCAAAATGACTGTTCCATGCAAACTAAGCCAAAAGGTTAGCTTGGCATCGGAGTAAGTTACAGGCACTTCCCATGTATTTCTCCCAAGCTGCACAGGAAGAATTCCAATAGCAACAACATTTCCTTCCAAATAAATGACAAAGCATGGCCCTTCACAATGACTCCATTTCAGCCAGGAGCTGCTACTCCATAAGCATCAGCAACACCCCATCGTACCACAATTCTATACGAGCCAAACCATATTCTGACAATGTGCCAAACAATGAACCCACAAAGGCCTTCTCTGCGTTGGCAAGAGGTCCATACTGGGGGAAGAAACAGCACATGCCTCACTGAACCGTTTGTGGCTGACCAATATTTCATAATAGAATGAAATGTGATTTTGATTACTTTTCCTCACATAAGTTTTAAGCATAACCATGTAAGAGACCTACAGTGAGACTGTGAGGTGTTTGTCAAAGATGCAGAAAGGTATTTGTGTACTTGTATGTGTGTTTGTTCGTTTCAGCAGAGCCACTTCCGTCTGAGGTTCGGAACATTTTTTTTACTTCAAACACAAAGGATGACTTCCCGGCCTTGGCACAGGAAGCTGTCTGTAGTCCCTTTGACAAAATGCTTTTACACAAAGTATCTTATAAAAGATTAGGTTAAAAGTAAAAGAATCAATCCCAATTCCACAACTAGGAATTTGTGGCAAAAAAATTTTTGGAGATGCATACAAAGACTTATATATAAGAATATTTACTGTGATGTTAGTTAAAATAGAAATTAATTAACAATAGCCTAGATGATTAAAATTAGAAAAATAACTCAGTTAACTCATGGAGGAAAATGTGGTTTTTTAACCATTAAAAAGCATGGTTCAGAAGGATATAAATATATCCTTTTTAATGCTTGCATATATGCACTGAGGATATATAGTCTGTTTTTTAATAGCCACATATATTATATACATATACACATATATATGGTTACATACTGTTCCCCTAAACTTCATGTCTATCTAGAACCTGTTAATGTGACTTTATTTGGAAGTCTGAGCTCTTCAGATATAATCAGGTTAGGAATAGCCAAAATAGTTTTTACAAAGAACCAAGTTGGAGGAGTCACACTACCTGATGAACTAATTTACTGTTAGTAATCAACACAGTAGGCTACTGGCACAAGGATAGGCATGTAGATCAATGGAACAGAAGAGAAGCCAGAAACAGACCCCACATACACACACGCAACTGATCTGCAACAAAAGTACAAACACAATTCATTAGAGGAAGAATAGTGTATTCAACAAAGGTTGTTGGCACATCTGGACATCCACATGTAAAGAAGAAAAAGGAGGAGAAGGACGAGGAAGAGGAGAAGGAAGGAAAAAGTCAAGAAAGCAGGAAAGAGGGGCGCCTGGGTGGCTTAGTCGGTTAAGCATCCGACTTTCACTTGGGTCATGATCTCGCGGTTCGTGGGTTCGAGTCCCGCGTCGGGCTCTGTGCTGACTGCCAGCTCAGAGCCTGGAGCCTGTTTCAGTCTGTGACTCTCTCTCTCTCTGACCCTCCCCTGCTCACACTGTCTCTCTCTCTCCTAGATATAAATAAAATATTTAAAAAAAAAGAAAGCAGGAAAGAATTTTATTTCATACTTCATATCATATTCAAAAATTAGCTCACAATGGATTATAAAACTAAATGTAAAACCTAAAACCATAAATCTTCTAAAAGAAAATACAGGAGAAAATCTTTGTGGCCTTGAGTTAGGCAAAGAGTTCTTATACATAATACCAAAATCAGGTTATCTGAAAGAAAAATAATTAACAAATTGCACTTCATCAAAATTAAAAACTTTTGCTCTTCCGAAAACACAAAAGTAATGAACTGACAGACCACAGAATGGGAGAAAATATATGATATAGAACTTGTCTCCAGAATATATAAAGAACAGTCAAAACTCATCAAGAAAAAAACAATTAAAAAATGGACAAATGATCTAAAAATACTTTACAAAAAAGGTATACGAATAGTGAATAAACATGAAAAGATGTTCAACATCAGTAGTCATTAGGAAAATGCAAATCCAAACCACAACGAGAAAATATTACAAATCACTACAATGGTTAAAATGAAGAAAACTAACTCTACCAAGTGCTGGCAAGGTTGTAGAGTAAATAGAATTCTCATCCACTGCTGCTGGGAATGCAAAATGGTACGGCCACTATAGATCGCACGGCATGTAACCTTTTGAGGCCTTCTTTCACTTCACATAATGCATCTGAGATTCATTCATGTTGTGCCTGTATCCATGACTAGTTGGTTTTGATTGCTGAGTAGTATTCCATTTTATGGATGTACCAGTTTGTTTATCCATTCCCCTACTGAAGGGCATTTGAACTGTTTTCAGTTTGGGGCAATTATGAGTACTGCTGCTACAAACATTCACATACAAGTCTTATGTTAACATAAGTTTTGATTCTCCAGGGTAAACACTTAAGAGTGAGATTGCTGAGTCATATGGTAAGTGTATATTTAACTTTAGAAGAAACTGCCAAACTGTTTTCCATAATGGCTGTGCCAAAATGGCAAAACTACAGGGACAGAAAACAGACCAGTGGTTGCCAGAGGCTGGGGTGGAGGGAAGAGTTGGCTACAAATGGCCATAAGGGAATTTGGTGGATGATGTAACTATTCTATAGCTTGTGGTGGTCGTTACACGATTGTGTATTTGTCAACACATACAGCATTATGCACTAAAAAGAGTGAGTTTTATTTATGTAAATTATATCTCAATAAACCTGAATGAAAACCATTCATTTAGAAGGAGTGCATAGAAATCTTAGGATATCCTGTGCCATATTTAAACCAAAGATCTGAGATAGCAGACGGCTTCCCACTGCCTTCCAGATAAAAATCTAACTTTCTTAGTGGGATGTGCTTTCTTAGTGGGCTTTTAACCACCCAACCATTGCCTACTTCAAGGAGGTAGACATTAGTTCCGATTAGAGACAATCTGAGTCTCATTTCAACAATTACTATCCAGATTTGGGTATTCATTGTTTTTGGAGGTTGTTTTCAGCTCTTCCCTTCCAATTCCATTTCCTTTTGAAGTCATGGTCTTCCTGCTTTAATACCCAAACCCTCCCAAACCTCACCCAGCTGGGCGTACAGCTCAGTGACAGAACCTCAGGCAGAGTCCCAGAACCTCCCCACACCAGCATCCAAGAGAAGGGGCCTCATCTTCCCAGCCTGGCTTCAGAGGACTGAACCAGACACAAACATAGGTATATATATGCACAAGCACATGTTTCCTGCAGCATTTTTGTGAAGCTCCTTACAGATGCCCTAACTCCTTTTATTCTCTCTGCTGATGCAAGTACAGCATAGCTTGACATCCCCAATGCTACAGAACGTAATACATCTGATTAACAGCAGCAAAAGTAGGAGCAGCAGGGAACCTGGATGTTGCACTCTCAGGCTCTCACAGAGCAGGTTTTGCAAATTGGATCCACCAAATGTTAGTCACAGGGTAGATGCAAGGACCTAAACTATTATATCCATGTTTGGACCCTGAATTCTAACATAACTCTAAGCAGTCTGACTATATCATTCCATTTCTAGGAAAGCAGGCTTTTCATCCTGGATTTTACCAGAGGGGGGGAAAAATATAGAATAGAAGAAACAATGATTGGGCAAATTCTAAAGAAAATAATTTTAAATACATGTTCAAAGTACTTCTTGCTGGCATTAAAAATAACAAAGATGGCTCAAAATGAAGTGAAGATAAGCTTACCAAAGACATACAGTTTTAGCAAAGCAATCCATGACAACCATTTCACATGCCTAGGGGTCTCTCTCAATCATTTCTGACTTCAGAGTCACCCATGTGACATACTAAAAGGAGACCTCTCCTTGAGTATGATTATCACTGCACATGTTTTTAAAAATTAAAAATCTTCTCTATCTTTTTATTTTTTTTAATGTTTTATTTATTTCTAGGAGAGAGAGAGACAGCGTGAGCAGGGGAGGGTCAGAGAGAGGGAATCAGACTCCGAAATAGGCTCCAGGCTCTGAGCTGGCAGTCACCACAGAGCCCGACGCGGGGCTCGAACCCACGAACCGCGAGATCATGACCTAAGCGAAAGTCGGACGCTTAACCGACTGAGCCACCCAGGCGCCCCGAAAAATCTTCTCTATCTTTTTAAAAAGTTAAATTGACCTGGGGCACCTGGGTGGCTCAGTCGGTTAAGCGTCTGACTTTGGCTCAGGTCATGATCTCGCGGTTTGTGGGTTCGAGCCCCGCGTCGGGCTCTGTGCTGACAGCCAGCTCAGAGCCTGGAGCATGTTTCAGATTCTGTATCTCCCTCTCTCTCTCTGATCCTCCCCTGTTCATGCTCAATCTCTCGTTCTCTCTCTCTCTCTCAGAAATAAATAAAACATAAAAAAATTAAATTGACCTATTCCATTAAGCAACTGAGTTTTGCTTTCTTAAAACTCTTTCTTTCCTTGAATGTCAGGACTTCACCTTCTCTTGGTTCCTTACCTACACTCATTAACCACTTCTCAATAACCTCTTGTAGTGATTTCTAGCTTAGAACACATGCCTCCATTTCCCATCCTGACAGAAACAATCCTGTAATTAACAACATTAGACAAGAATGCTGCACATAAAAAATAAAAAAGGTATGGAGAGAGAAAAACAGTATGGATGGCTCACCTCTGCACTCAACTCCTCAAACATCCCATATACCCCTCTGGTTTTAACTACTCTCTAATTTCCACATGTGTCTCTACTCCCAAACTCCAGGGTTATCTATTAGTCTATCTGTGGGGAGTGCCACAACCTGAAACAATCTAAAAGTAAACTCATCCTCCCCCCGCAATCCATTTTCCCAACATGTTCTGTTTTGCATACTCCATATCTTAGCCATATCTTAATTTCTCAGACATTAAGTCTTGCCAATTCTACCTCCTAATTATCTCTTGAATCTGCCTCTTTCTCTTTATTCCCACTACTATAGCCTTAGTTCAGGCTGTTTTTAGCTCATGTGTGGGCTCTTTGCGTAGCAACTAGTTACTTTGCCTACCTCCAGGCTCATAAATACTCCCCCCCCCCGTTCAGGGTATCCCGTATATCCCTGCCAAAAAAGGTGTTTACAAAACCCAAACGTGATCATATCTCTTCCCTAGGTAAAATTCTTTAGAGGTTTTCATTGCCTCTACAAGCAAAAACCTACGGGATAAAAACCACCTTCCTTAGGCAGGAGGTGTTAAGACTTTTTATACATTGCTTCTACCTACCTGCACCTCTTTATCCCTCACTCAACCTTCAAAATCCTACTCCAATGTCATCTACTCTATGAAGCTCTCCCAACCAACCCCTCCCCCCATAGTCATGTTAGACCCTCCTTTCTCTATGTCACGTACCTGATATACTTATCATTGTAAAACAAATGATGATTATATAGATGCTACTCATCTAAGAGATGAGCTCTGTGAAGAAACAGATTATTTATTGTTCCTATCTATACACTCAGCAATTGTTCTCAATCACCAGATGGTGAATGGATGAATGATTAAAGTGAAGAAGAAATCAATTAGTGAGCCATCAATGGTTGTTTATTTTTCTAAACATTCCAAACTAGATTTCCTAGTTGTCTCAAATGAAAAAGTTCCTGCTAGCCATGATCATTTGAGCAACAGAAACTGCTATGTTGGCATCTACAGTGACAATAACTATAAAAGAAAAATAAAACTTTGTTACATATCTGGTGGTCTGAGTAATAACCTTGAAAACAGGCCATGAAATTTCCCCATTAAAAAAAAATCCCAATGATGAGGTCTCTGCCATAGTAACAAAATTCTGGTAAACACCGTGACCATTTATTTCGGAGAAGAATGAATTTGCAGCCTCAAGTGTTAGAGCCTAATGGAGAAGGAGTGAATACAGCCAAGAAGAAAATCCCTGCCACATTTAAGAGAACTAAAAACTTTATCACCCCAGAATATACCAGGTCAAATTCAAGATTGGTCATTCTTTGACAACTTAAAAGGTGCAAATGAAACATGGCGATGGATACATTTCACTAAAAATGAGATTTCCTGCAGTCAGACCACAAGAAAGCTTTTTTTTTTTTAAGTGACTACTCACGTGCAATATGCACAGATATCAAATGGACTCAGATGAGAGAATAACAAGGTTCATTTGTTTGGCCAGAAGGTAAGTCACAAAGAGAAAATTACCACTATTGTTCTTCAGACTAAGTTAAATTTATCATTTCTGTTGTCTATCATCATCATTTGCAATGAGGACAGAGCCCAGCAGGCTAGGAGATCTCTAACAAGCTAGGAAGCCCTTGCTCCACTGTATCTAACTTAGACTCTGACCCTTGTTGGCTCAAGAAACAAAAGAATTTGTCTGATTTTAAATATCACCAAGATAATAGAAAGCCTAAGCCAAATGTCATGCATTGCCCCAAAAGAGTGATAATATCATGTAATACGGACATGTCCCTGAAACTGTAAAGCAATTAAATATTTGTCAAATTCCAGCCTTTTCTATTTGGCTCAAGTTCTGTGACTTTAGGTCCTCCTACAGCTCCATCAATATATTTCCCAAATCAGTGGTTTATGTCAGGGTCCCACTGGGTTGGTACACTTCAATTACGTTAATCGGAGTAGGGTGTATTTAGAAAGGAACTTTTTTTAAAATATGTGGGTAAGATATAAAAGAACCACAAGAAGCCCAGGACCAATACTATAGGGGCAGTTACTATCCCTAGGTCCAAAGAGAGGAGGAAAGAAAGCAGTTTTCAGAACCCAAAAGGGAAGAGTTGTAAAACAGAAGGAGAAATTCTCGGCCAGCCCAAGGTGACCTTGCAGCAAGGGAGCCAGGAGATAAATATCTGGTCTCTCTGACTTTCTGCTGGGCCCACCACAGCCTGAACCTTCCTGGAAGCCAGAGGACAAGAGAGAGAACATATGGGCCAGATCTCAGGGCCGAGAGCAGGGTAAACAAAAGGAATAAGGCTCTGGAGGACAAATGAGAACTACACAACACTCCCATTTTAGGAGGAAAGGGTTTCCCAGTCACTGAGTGCTACTGAGTCACTGCTGCATGTGACGGAGAGTCAACTATAAGAACATGACGGGGACAGAGGTAAAGCAGGTTGAAGATGAAGGGAGAGAGGCACAAAGGAAGAAGGAACTTCTACAGGAAATGAAAATACGTTTCTAACTGTGGCAAATCTCATACGATGACCATATGTACAAGTAAAAAATCCACTCCAGAGTTTGCTCTGTGCAGCAGCAGTAGCAGCAGCATCTGGAAGATTATTAAAATTCAAAATATCGGGCTGTACCCCAGACCACTTACTCCGACTCTGCTTTTTGACCAGATCCCCAGGTGCCTGTGATGCACAAGGAAGTTGAAGGAGCTAAAGACTCCCTGGAGTTACTCAGGGTAATAAGAGAAGTTTGGAGTAATTAAAACTAGTGGCATTTATAGGGAAAGGTTCACAGAAGTGGTACATTTGAGAAGGATATTAAAATAGTATTTTACAGGGGCGCCTGGGTGGCTTAGTCGGTTGAGCGTCCGACTTTCGCTTAGGTCATGATCTCGCAGTTCGTGGGTTCGAGCCCTGCATGAGGCTCTGTGCTGACTGCCAGCTCAGAGCCTGGAGCCTGTTTCAGTCTGTGACTCCCTCTCTCTGGCCCTCCCCTGCTCACGCTGTGTCTCTCTCTCTCTCCTAGAAATAAATAAAACATTTAAAAAAATCAAAATAAAATTAAATAGTATTTTACAGAAAACATCATTTTTAATTTCATGATAAAGTCAAAATGCAAATATAGTCTATCAGAAACTGAATATGTACTATTCAAGAAATAATATCGTCAAAAACTGATACTAAATATCATTCCATTGATATAAAGTTCTTGCACGGTGAAATAAAATTCTTGTGCTACATACATTCTCTAAAGGTTTTCTAAAGAAAGGAAAAACCCAGGCTGATTTCAATTGGAAAGCTGCTGGCTCAGTTTCGTGCTTTGCTGTCTTTCTCTTCTGAATACTACTTTCCTTTCTATTTCAGACCCAACTCTGGTACTTAATGGGTGTTCAGTAAATACTTTTTGATTGATTGAAGCCCAACTGATTTAAAATTGTTTGCTAAGCTGTAATAATAGATCAGCATCCAAAAGTCTAGTAGATTTCTACTTAGAGAACAGCACCATCTAGTGTCTCCCCAGGAAGGTGCCACCTCCTATCAAGCTTATGTTTACCTACAGCGTGAGAAAATTCTCGTAAAACTAACCCATCCATGCCATGTCTTTCTATCTGACTACACCTATAACAAAGACTTAGGATTATTTTAGTTTGTCTTTTCTAGGCATCATCTTCATCTCTGAAACAGCAGGAGCGCTTTCACCCTACTATGGAAAGGCCCCTCAACATCTGTGCAGTCCAGCCCACACCCCTCTCGAGAACCTCAGTCCTTACCAACTGACCAAATGTCACCCTGTCTGCCAAGTTCCAGAACCTGTATGCCTGTGCCTAAGGGCTTTTTCAGACCACCAAAGTCCACCTTGCTGCTCACACAGCAGGACAGACTCAGCATCAGCCCAACTCCCAGAGGTCCCGGACCAATGACTACATCCCAGTTCCCTTGCCCCTCAGCAGGGAGGCTCTGTGTCCTAGAGTTTTCTCATGAGATTAAGCACCAATCACTCAGAGTGGTGGCTTTTTTGGCTGCCTTCTCTTCCCTGTCTCTTTCCTAACTCCTACCACTGTTTTCCACAACTCCAGAAAAACCTATTTGAATCTTTCCCTTGAGGTCTGCTTCTGGGGAAACCCAGAATGAGACATTCTTGAAAAAACACTTTACTGAGGTCTGACACACAAGAGTACGGATTTCACATGGAGCGTGGAGACAAGTACATACCCATGAAACCAACACCGCAGCCAAGGCCACAGAGACATATCCATCACCTTCAAAGTTTCCTGCCACTGCTTTTATTATCTTTTTGTGGTAAGAACATTTAACATAAGCCCTACCCCTTCAGAAAAGTTGAAGTATACAACGCAGTAGTGAGCTATAGGCACTATGCTGTGTAGTCGGTCTCCAGAACTTATGTATCTTGCATAACAGAAACTGTGTACCCTCTGACCAACATCTCTCCATTTCCCTCTCACCTTAACCCCTGGAACTACTCTGCTTCTAGGAGTTTGACTATTTGAGATTCCACAAACAAGGAAGACCATACAGTATTTATATTATTCAGCAGTTAAAAAAATAAGGAAATTCTCACTCATATGTGGAATCTAAAAAACAAAACAAATGAATAAGCAAATCAAAAGCAATGCTGAGAACAAACTGAGGACTGATGGGTGTTGGGGGGAGGGGGGGTGATGGGCATGGAGGAAGGCACTTGTGGGGATGAGCACCGGGTGTTATATGGAAACCAACTTAACAATAAACTATTTGTAAAAAAAAAAAAAAAAGCAAACGAAAAGCAGAGAACAAATAATGTAAATACAGAGAATAAACTGAGAGTGGCCAAAAGGGAGAAGGGTGAAGGATGGGCAAAAGGGTGAAGAAAAGTGGGGGGTACGGGCTTCCCATTATGGACTAAATAAGTCACAGGAATAAAAGGCACAGCATAGGGAATATAGTCAGTGATACTGTAACAGCGTTTTATGGTGACAGATGGCACTACACGTGTGGTGAGCACAGCATAATATACACAGAAGTGGAACTGCTGTGTTGTACACCTGAAACTAAGGTAACATTGTCAACTACACTCAAATACAAAAAAAGACCAAAAAACAACTTTCATGAGGAAATTCTGCGACTTGTGACATCACAGATAGACCTGGAGGACATTACACTAAGTGAAACAAGCCAACACAGAAAGAGGTTCTTATTGTACCATATCCCGTCCAAAGCCCCTGGTTAGAAGACAGGTAGAAAAGAAGTACACAGCGCCTGGTTCCCCATTTGCTGATCCCCCAAACTAACCGTATAATCTCCTCACCACAGGAATCCTACATGAGAGCAAAGGCTTTGTTTTATTCACTGCTGATCACCAACACCTACAACAGTGCCCTCAAATAGTAAGTGCTTAATAAATATTTGCTGACTACAAGTTGATGCTGCTGGGCATAGATATAGCTCTGAGTCTAAAAGAAGAAAGTCACTGGGGCTTCTGGGTGGCTCAGTTGGTTAAGCATTGAACTCTTGATTTTGATTCAGATAATGGTCTCCCATTCATGAGACAGAACCCCACGCCAGGGCCTACAGTGACAGCACAGAGCCTGCTTGGGATTCTCTCCCTCTCTCTCTGCCCCTCCCACATTCACTCACATACGTGCTCTCTCAAAATAAATAAAAATATACTTTAAAAAAAGAGAAGGTCACCTTACAGTGACCAAGATTCTGTATGAAAATATTAACTTCTTCTCTTTTAATTCTCAATATTTTCCATTATGAAAACATTTCTGGTAAAACTCAGATCTGTAAGTCCACAGCTGATGTGCTAAGCCACTCAGGATACATGTGACTAGAACAAAGTGCATTAGAGATATGAGAATTTGTGAGTCTATGAGCATTAAGGTAGTTATTTCCAGGGTTCATATTTTGCCAAATTAACATTTTAATTAATTCTATTATGAGAAAATTTTAAATTTATACCTAAAGCTACATTTTAAAAAAAAATTCCCCTTTTCCCTACAAAAGAAAACATGATTTTCAATTGACTATGTCTTCAAATTAAACATACATTTGAGATTTGTTATCTTTGACCACATTCACACAGTAAAGTGTTCTAGTATGTGAGATGTTTTCTTAATCAAAGGATATTAAAGATTACTAGAGGAAAATGACTGAACTCTGGAAGTTTAGACCAGATCAGGTTGAAAATATAACGTATCTTGTCTCACTCAGGGCAGCTGTAAGGCAAGCTAGACCTATGACCATTCATCAGGGACAGTGAGGCAAACTAAGATTAGACAGGGCCTAGGAGTGCTGGCCCTCCAAAGTGTGGCCTACAGCTCAGTTGTCACAGCCAAAAGAGGCCTCTATCCACATAAGCACTGAGAACCAAAGGGTTCAATATGGTGGGTAAAGGCTGGCACGTAGCATCCTCCTGGCTCAAGAGAAGGGTGTTAAGCCTGGGTTTAGGCAAAACACAGCTCACATCTGTAACCACAGAGCAAAGAGAGATAGGCAGAGGTGGGCTTTGGTAAGTTTTCAACTGCAGTCCAAGGTGCAGGGCAAAGCTCAGCCCATGACAGGAACTGGAATGGAAACCAGGAATGAGGAGGGTGCGTCCATATGGAAGACTGAGATACACGGCTTAGATGATGCCCTGAACCTGATTCCAAGAAGGTCTGAAACTGGGAACAAACATAGGTTAATTACAAATGCCTTCTAATGGGGATATGGATTGGGACTGGTGCTCATCTCTACAGTGACTGAGAGGACCTATGCCTAAAGGTCAAAAGTCATCAGGCTCTCCAGCTAGACAAAGCAGCAAGGGCATTAGGAAATCAGTAAAAGGTAGGAAAATGCTCTTCTACAGCTGGATTCCCCTAGACAAATCAGAGAAAGATCCATATTTCTGTAAGTGAAGATTGACAAAAGGACAAAAAGATGTGGGTGGGGGAGGAGTCTAATTACTGTTAGCTTCATCAGCCGGTTACATTCCCTGAGGATTAAGAGGCTACAGAGCACACACACACACACACACACACACAAAGCTGCAGAGTACATTGAGTTTCAGAGCTATGCTCTAGAATACAGAAGCATTTGTTACTCAGATCTACTACCAAACTGCACGAATTAAGTATAAATCAAAGAGTCATGTTGCACCTAGAAAACACACATTAATTTGAGTTGTACATTTATTTGGATCTCTTTTTTCCACATTGTCTAAATGGGTCCCAAACATCCCAGGATCACAACAGTCATAACAAAAGACTGTTCAACAACTATTTCCCTCAGTTTCATACGATGGTATGATCAGATTCAAGGCCAGCCCTCTGCAAAAACCATTTAGGTT
The DNA here is from genome assembly GCA_017311185.1 of Proteles cristata cristata. Classification (NCBI taxonomy): domain Eukaryota; kingdom Metazoa; phylum Chordata; class Mammalia; order Carnivora; family Hyaenidae; genus Proteles; species Proteles cristata. The sequence goes on along the minus strand of JAESUZ010003477.1, from coordinate 146,596 downwards.
TATTCACATTAAGGCCAGGATCCCAGCACAAATTAAATTCCCATTAAAAGTCAAACTGTGAAGAGAAGAGCAATTTAAATATTGAACAAGGTGAGTCTCAAACCACGTCTCCCGTCTTCAGCTAAGCTCACTGATGTGGTTAATGACCTAGAGACAGGCCACTGGGAATGCAAGTCAACCAGCCTGGAGTGACGGGGGAGCAGACTGGCTACCACAGTAATCACTGATGGGGGCGGGGGAGGGCTGAGCTTGTCAAGCCAGTGTTACAAAGTACCCAGATGCAATACACTCATGAGGAAATGCCATGGTGGGCACGTCTAACTGTCCCCCTTCTCTCTTATGGTAAGAGAACCCCTGCTTTTAGGCCAGACTCACAGCCTCCCTAGTTTAAAACACTGTCCATGCTAGTCTGCAGCTAGGTATGATGCCACGTGTCTGTGTTCTGCTCATACGAACATGAGCAAAAGCAAAGTTTACAGCTTTGGGGTCATGTACTTAATAGTGATGATGGGGCCCTCCACTGCCATTTTATACCTTCCATGCTGGCTGGAATTCAGATGTTAGGAGAATCATCTTGGACCATACGGAAGAGGTCAAGTTCTAAGAATGGTAGCACAAAGAGATGAAGGGTGCCTGGGCCCCTGAAGACTTCTCAGCAGAATGCTACCATAACTGCTGAGATTTTAATTTGAGAAATAAACTTCTATACTGTTTAAAGCACTGTTGATTTTACTCTCTATTAAAGCAGAGATTATATACTATTACAAATACATGGCAAGTAAAGTCTTACTAATAATACTTAAGGAAAGATGTGACTTATTTGTTCTGATACAAACTAGAATAGGAGTCCTGTTATAACACTACTCACATTAATTTGCATTACAAAATGTCTTACGGAGCAGGAGAAAAGGAGTGTAATAGTATGTAGCATGTCTTGAATTGTATAAAGTCCATCATGCACCCATATGATGTGTCCAACATGTGAATGCCATCGGCTATGTGTACTGTCAGTTTGAAGCTGCTACACTGAAACAGGAAGTTAAGGAAACCATGGCTATAGGTTTAATATCCATGTGGATTGTACATCGTCATATGCAGATTGTATTTCTCACCTCAGTTATCAATCTGCCTAATTCATATCATAAGGCAAAACCAGCAAGAAAGCTGGAGCAAAATAATCCTCACCCATGGAAAAACTGCACAAGACACAAGTCCCACTGATGGGAGGGAAGCTTAATGACAGCCAAAAGGGCATAATAGAAGTATAATGAACTAACCAATAAAAGCATGTTTTACTCATAAAATTGCCAGGAAATAAAAATAAATACTGAAGAGTTTACGTTGGCCAGAGCAAGCTCCCTCCTCCAATGCACTGTACGTTAATTCCAAAGGAATAATCAGACAAGAAAGATGTAATGTGCTAAGCTGTTCATAACAGTGCTAGTTTTAATAGTGAAAAACTGGCTGCAACCTACGCTAAATAAATTTGTTGTGTCTGACATGGGATAATTTACAGCCATTAAAACTGAATTTGAGAAGATTATTTCATTACCTTATATTAATTAACAGTATAGGTTTAAAAATATATGAAGTAGGATCTTGATTTTGTTTAAAAAAAATACCATACTACATAAGGTCTAAATTACACGTGTTTAAAACATTTAAAATGTTAAAACTCTAATATTATCTCAAAGAGGGGACGTATGAGTAATTTTTATTTTCTTCGTTATGCTTTTGTTGGTTTTCCAGAGTCTTCAGTGGACATATATGTTAATTTTATAATCAAATAAACAGATAAATGTAATCTGAAAGGAAAAAGAAGAAAGGAGGGAGCAAGGGAGAGGAAGAGTAAATGATGGCTCTCATATAGAACAGATCTGAGTCTGCATCTAGACTGCACCTCATAGTTCTTTGATCTTAACAAAACCAACAACTTCTCTAAATCTTAGTTTCCTCAGCTGTAAAAACAGAATTAAGACTTATCTGAAAGGGCAATTATGAGGGTTTAATATATGTATTTCTTAAACTTCTGAAGAACATTAATCTCTTAAATTGATCAAACAAAATATTTCCTTGGGAAAATCAGGATGCATATTTGGATACTAAAGATTCTGGGTCACCTGGGTGGCTCAGTTGGTTAAGCATCCGACTTCAGCTCAGGTCATGATCTCGCGGTTCATAGGTTTGAGACCTGCTTTAGGCTCTGTGCTAGCAGCTAGCTCAGAGCCTGGAGCCTGCTTGGGATTCTGTGTCTCCTTCTCTCTCTGACCCTCCCCTGCTCACACTGTCTCTCTCTCTCAGAAATACATAAAACATTTTAAAAAATTTTTTAAGATCTAACAAGCTTCTCTTCCCTTTATTTTTTTTATTTACTTTTTATTTATTTATTAATTTATTTTAGAGAGAGAGAGCATGAGCCGGGGAGAGGGGCAGGAGGAACCTGAGCTGACATCAAGAGCTGAATGCTACGGGATGCTGGGGTGGCTCAGTGGTTAAGCATCCCACTTTGGCTCAGGTCATGATCTCACAGTTTGTGAGTTCAAGCCTCGTATTGGGCTCTGTTCCTACAGCTTGGAACCTGGAGCCTGCTTCAGATACTGTGTCTCCATCTCTCTCTGCCCCTTCCCCACTTGTGTGTTCTCTCTCTCTCTCCCTCCCCCCTCTCTCTCAAATAATAAACATTAAGAAAATTTTCTTTAAAAAGAGTTGGATGGTTAATCAACCAAGCCACTCAGGTGCCCCCCAGGCCTCCTGTTAAACATAGGCCAGTTTAAGTTCATTTAATCCAGCCTTCCTTGAATTTACTTCACCATAGAAAGGTGTCTTTAGAAAATATCTGTGAACATACTTAATTCTTCTAAACACATCTCAGGAAATGCTGACAGGTTAATGGACACAGTCCAGTGCCCAGAACACAGTGGGTGTTTAAGTAGTTTTTGTCCTTTTTTCACCTATAAAGGACTGAGACTGCATTATTACAATGCCAGAAATGGTGAACTAGCATGGAGAGAAGATTGCTCTTCAGTAAGAACCTAGAAGAACAATGAACTTAAAAAGAGGAAAAGTCAGACTGGAAATAATACTGACGAATGATATAATGCATTATTACCCAACACAGGAATGAAGCAGTTGCTAGCTAAAAGGGAAAAAGGAAGACGATATTACACCCTATGAACATAAAATTGTGATTTCCGTTTACTGACACTAAAAGTAATATGCAGTTAAAGAAATGAAGTTTACATGGAAGTAAATGTTGATGATCCTAATACATGCCAAGAGCCTGACAGATAAAAGTGAACCAATTTCAATTTATAATTTCATAATGCATAAGCATTAGCCAGAGGCTCCTGCAACAAGAGATAGAAAGGTCCACCTTCAATATAATTCATCTTTTTGCTTAGAAGTTCAATCATCAGACCCTACAGATAATCTTTAGAGGTCAGTATGAAGACTTCCCAGAAGAAATTCTACCTGATAAAACCAACAATGTCATGGGTGGCACTATAAAAATTCAAAAAGCATTTTCAGTTTTTACCATTGTTACCTTTTGCTTTAGTACAAATAATTAGTGAATGAATAACCGGATAAGGTAAAAGGTGCTTTGCATATGATTCACAAGTGCCAGAGGGAGATGAATTAAACACTCTCTCAAAACCCCTTATATCCCTGATTCCTCATCTTTGTTATTTATTAGGAAAAAGTTATCATATGTCAACTGAACCATGAGAGAACAGCATGAATAAAAAGATACCAGTATTAATGAATTAGCCCAATCTAATTATGTTCAGGAATCAATCAGAAAAGAGCATGTTAACTACTGTGGGCGTAGGCAGGCATAGCAATGGCCCGCAAAGACGTTCACATCCAAATCCCAAGGACCTGTGAAAATGTTACCTCACATGCAAAAGAAGCTTTACAAATGTGATTAAGTTAAGGACCTTGAAATGGGGAGATTATCCTGGATTATTTGAGTCACCCAAAGTAATCCCATGAACACTTAAAACCAGATGATTTATGCCAGGCGAGTCAGAGAGAGGCACGAACATTGAAGTCATGAAGGAGTATGTTTAAAAGCACATAAAGAGACTTCTTATTAAACATGAGAGACTAAGAGACTACACACATGCATTTAACTCTGTTCCTCTGGTCTCTCAGGAAAGCCCACAAAGAAGAGCAAATACACATTTTTGGAAAACAAAGCCCTTTAGGGGCAAAGAGAACAGGAGAAAACACACATGCAACAAAAATTTGGAAGCTGAAAAGAATATTAGTAAGTGGTAAACTGACTTAGCAGATATAAGAAGCTGAAGCTGTAGGGAACAAAGTTAAGAACCAACCTGGAATCCTCAATATGCTAATAAAATGAATAAACCAAGTGGTATCTCGAGGGTGGGGCAGTAAAGGTGGTGTGAAAAACGAAAGCACTGGTCTGCTTCAGATTCTGTATCTCTTTCTCTCTCTCTGACCCTCCTCTGCTTATGCTGTCTCTCTCTCTCTCTCTCTCTCTCTCTCTCTCTCTCTCTCTCTCAGAAATAAATAAAACATTAAAAAAATAAAATAAATTAAATAAATAAACATAAAAAAAAGAAACCCATACCCTTTTCTAGAACAATGACCATAACATGGAAAAAAATAACAAAGCTCCCTGAAATAAGATAACATGATTAGGAGTAAGAGACTGTGGAAACAAACTCTCAAAGATCACAAATTAAGGAACTAATTATAAGACACAAAACTAAAACAACTCTTTTTACTATGCTTAAATAAAAGACAAGCTTGAAATTATCTTTACTGGAAATCATATTAAGTGTCCAAGAAGATTTGAAAATGTAGTCAAAGAACTTAGAGAAATAATGACTACAATCCAAAATTTAAAACTCAGTGTATGAGTTTATAGCAGATTACACACAGCAAAAGGGAATTAGGAAACTGATACGCAGGTCAGAAGAAAATGTCCAGAACACTGCACAGAAATATAAAAATAAATAAAAGAAGTAATAAAAGCACTTACAAAACTATATGGAGTACAGAGTGAAATGGTTTAATATATCTTTAAGTAGAGTTCCAGAAGAACAAAGAAAGTACAGAAGAAGAAAAAAGTGAGTGGATGAGAATTTAAGAAAAACACAGATTCACAAATGCAAGAAGCTCAATGAGTCCCAACCAGGATATCTATATAGGGATTTTACCACAGACGCATCAGAGTGAAACTGCAGAATACTTACGACAAAGACAAGATCTCAAAAGCAACCAGTGGTGAAGAAGAACCGACTGCACTGCGCTCAGACGAAGGAGGCTGAAAGCTGACTCCTTCACAAGAGACAGAATGACACCTTCAATGTGCTGACAAAGAATAACCACCAATTGTATTCTGATAATGCCCAGACTGTAAATTAAAAACATTTCAAGACAGACAAAAATTGACAGAATCTTCCTCAAAAAAAAAAATCTCACTAAAGGAAATACTAAAGAATGTATTTCAGGCAGGAAAAAAAAATTCCAATAGAAATAATTAAGAAGGAACAAAGAATATAGAGCCAAGAAAAAAATGGATATGTGGGTAAATCTAAAAATATATTATTGGGGCGCCTGGGTGGCTTAGTCGGTTAAGCGTCCGACTTTCGCTTAGGTCATGATCTCGCGGTTCGTGGGTTCGAGCCCCGCGTCGGGCTCTGTGCTGACTGCCAGCTCAGAGCCTGGAGCCTGTTTCAGTCTGTGACTCCCTCTCTCTCTCCCCTGCTCACGCTCTCTCTCTCTCTGTCTGTCTGTCTCTCTCTCTCTCTCTCTCTCCTAGAAATAAATAAAAAACATTAAAAAAAAATATATATATATATTATTGGGGGCACCTGGGTGGCTCACTTGGTTAAGCATCTGACTCTAGATTTTGGCTCAGGTCATGATCTTGCAGTTCGTGAGTTCGAGCCCTGCATCAGGCTCTGTTCTGACCATGTGGAGCCTGCTTGGGATTCTCTCCTCTCTCTCTGTCCCTCCCCTGTGTATATATATGAAATACTCTCAAGGTAAATAAATAAACTTTAAATATATATATATATATATATATATATATATATATATATATATATATATATATATATGTTGTTTTTTAAAAAATACAATAATAATAGTAATGTTCTTGGAGATTAAAATATAGTTAAGATACAAAACAAGAATAATTTATAACTGAAGAAAAAAGTAATGAAATTAAAAGTGCTCTAAGACCTTTATGCTGTCCAGGAGAAAAATAAAGGAACCTATCCATTTTAGATTTGATAAATTAAGTAATAAGCATGCTGTAATTCTAGGGACACTGCTAAAAGGAAAAAAGTATATAACTTTCAAAATTAATCAAAAGAAAAGAATTAGCATGATTTCAAAAGTACTCAATATGAAATAAGGCAATAAAAGAGAGAACTATAAAGCACGAAACAGGATGATTAAGACCAAAACTTATTATTAAGTCTTTTAAATATAAATCAATCCAGTGCCCCACTTAAATGACAAAGTTCTTGGAAAAACCACATTTTAATTAAAGAACTACATTTTAAACAAAAGAGAAAATATCTAAAAACTAAGGATAGAGAAATGTTAAAGCAGAAAGAAAGAGAAAACTATACCATGCAAATGATCAAAAGCAAGCTGGAGTAGCAGGGCACCTGGCTAGTAGAGCCTGTGACTCTTTTTTTTTTTTTTATGTTTTTAATGTTTATTCATTTTTGAAAGCAAGAGTGAGCATGAGTGGGGGAGGAGCAGACAGAGAGGGAGACACGGAATCCGAGACAGGCTCCAGGCTCTGAGCTGTCAGCACAGAGCCTGACGCAGGGCTCGAACCCACAAACCATGAGAGCATGGCCTGAGCCAAAGTCAGGTGCTCAACCAACTGAGCTACCCAGGTGTACCTGAACCTGTGACTCTTGATCTCAGGGTGATGAGTTCAAGCCCTAGATTGGGTGGGGAACCTATTTAAAATTAAATAAATAAGTGAATAAATAAATAATATTCCCAGAGATAAAGTTAATCACCTTATATAAATCAAAGGTATAGTTTACCAGGAAGATAAGATACACAATAAGATACAGTAACAAAATAATTAAAGCGAAAATTAACAGAACAAGGTAAGATACACAAAAGCCTACATACAATGGGGATCTGAACACAGGAGTCAGTAACTGAACAAGTTGACTGTAAAAAATCAGAATGGATATGGAAGCAAAAACACGATTAACACACAAGCTCTCTTATTTAACATTTTATGAGAGTTCATCTTTGGTTTGTCCTTGCCAATCTATTATTCTGTAAGGGTTTTTTACATATAGATCTTTTGACTGGATTTTTGTCAGCCACTAATTTTAATGCCCATGTATCAGTTGCCAATTGTAAAGCGGTAACAAGCTTTCATTCTCTTTATTTCATAGCTGAGTGGCCTGCATTCTTCCTTTACAAATAGATAAAAACATTTTGAGTGTGCAAAGTTTACAAGTGCATCTAAATTTTGTCAACTTTCAAGTAATGGCAGTGTAACTATAAGTACACTCTCTTTCAACTCTTTGTCATTTTATAATGAAGGATTCTCTCTAAATCAGTATGTTTTTGAGCTGCAGATTAAGACCCACTAGTGAACTCTAAAATTGATTTAACACGTCAAAAGCATCGTTTTTAAAGAAATAAGCCAGAATAGAAAAGGATTTCATTACACATAAGAGTAATAATTGTTCTTGTGAAACTTGTTCCCATGTATGTAGCTATTTACAAATATATTATGCCTATGTGTTTCCATATGTGCTATGTCTAGACATACATATATAAACATATCTATTTGAGTGTACTGAGTTATAATGTAAAATTCATTTTTTATTGTGGGTTGTGGCCAAAAAGTTGAAGGCCAATGCTGTAAATAATCTCTCAGGTTCTGTGCAGTTGTGAAGCCACAGAACAAAACATGGATGTAAGATTTCTACTTCCTATCCTGGAATATGACGAGGTCCTTCTTCACACCTTGAGAGAGCAAGTGAATTAGTCAGCTTGGCTCTAAAGTGGGAAATCTCAAAAATCTCAAAATTGTAACAACAAACATGTATTTCTTGCTCATATGTATTGGCACCCGCTGTGGTGGTATTGCAAACTCCATCCTTCAAGGTGGCACAGCAGCTCAAATGACAACAAGCAAGGACATATAAACTTCTCATTTACAAGAGCCAGTCTTGGGGAATAATGGTATAATCTATCAGGGAAATACATTTATTTCCTTTTCCTTGTAATCACTCGGTGTGAGAAACTGGATTTTTTACAGTGTATACTAAAAATACTCATTTTCTGTTCTCCCATGGAAGTTTGCATAAGTAAATGTTATCATCATTTTCTCAAGATCAAACTATTGGAGATTATGCATTCCAGTGTTTCTTCTTTAATTCAAAAATAGTTCAGAATCCCAGTCATGAAGAGAAGCAGCAGCTAATAATAAATCTCATGAATGCCTACAACTCTCTGAGAACCCTTAAAAAAGTGACAAATTAGGTATTCATACGTGAACATCATTAAAAATTTTTCAACTAGTATGAATCATTCCAAACCAAACTATAGTAGAAATGCCATATCCATTTTAAATCCTAAACTATCCACTTAAATGGCCAATCATTTATTCTTTGAGAGTACAAGAACAAGACTCCAATCAAGTTCCAAGTAAATATGAAGCCACTGCCAAATTCCAACTGTTCCATCCTAGTAATTTTATTAAAAAAAAAAAAAAATATATATATATATATATATATATTGAGAAAAAGATTGAGTGGAAAACAAGACAGTTGTTTTTATAACTTAGCTATAAATAAATGCGGTGTAGGTGTGGGTGGTTGTGTGCAAAATCTCATCAAAGAACTAATGAATATGCTTGAGGAATACAGTTTTGACAAACCAGAGTCACCTCTAGGCCACGTGGTACCTCCTCTTTCTCTGAACACCTTTATACGATACACAAACACATGTCTATGTAATAACCCTGCACAAAAACTATTCTTACAGTCTTGACTAACTTATTTATCACAAGGAAATACAATCATTCAGTACCTACTTCATCCCCAAGTGAACCCTCATCTCAGCAGACACAACCCGAGAGGGAAGCCTGAGAAGAAGCAAAGTGCCAATTCACCTTGCCATGGCCCAAGGAAGACTCTAGTTAATTCTATAACATGTTGCTCTTATTTCATTGAGCTATAAAGGGAAGGGGAGTGTAAAGAAAATCCCCCAAACTCCGGAGAGAACAGGAAACATAAGGTCACCATTTCCATGTAAGGTGACCGAAATGGCACTTGATGGTGATCCCTGGAGCGAAGAAGTTACTTTAAGAAACCCCCCACTATTACACTCACAAAGTAAATAAGGGGGCTTTCAAAGGATAGTTGAGGTGAACAATAAGAGTTAACTTAATTTCACCCTTTTGTTTGACATATAATGAAAGAGATCCAAGGCATTTCAATGACTTGCCCAAGGTTATCTATCTAATGTTTTATAACAACTGAATTTGACCCTATGCCTCAGTATTCAGCATTCATTGTTCTTTCCAGCACAACTCTGAAACCCCAGTTTCAGCAATGAATTCTCAACAAAGGGGCACTGGACAATTATAGCCAGGATACTGCTGAATAATACTTAACGATGGGGCAAAAAGGAACTTTCTTGAGTGATAGAAACAGTCTATATTTGATAGGGATGTCAGTCACATGTGTATACATTTGTACATTCATTGAACTTAGGATCTGTACATTTCACCATAAATCATAAATTATTTTATTATTAAAATAACAACACTTGGAGGAGGTGGTGCCTGGGTGGCTAAGTTTGTTAAGCATCTGACTTTGGCTCCGGTCATGATGTCAGTTAATCGGTTCAAGCCCCAATCAGGCTCTGTGCTGACAGCTCAGAGCCTAGAGCCTGCTTCAGATGCTGTCTCCTCTCTCTCTCTGCCCCTCCCCCACTTGCACTGTATCACTCTCTCCAAAATAAATAAACAGTAAAAAATTTTTTTCTAAATAACACTTGGGATGTCTGGGTGTCTCAGTCAGTGAAGCGCCACATTCTTGATTTTGGTTCAGGTCAGGATCTCACAATTCATGAGCTCAAGTCCCACATCAGGCTCTGGGCTGACAGTGTGGAGCCTGCTTGGGATTCTCTCTCTCCCTCTCTCTGTCCCTCCCCTGCTCACGTGTGCTCTGTCTCTCAAAATAAATAAATAAAACATTATTAAAAATTTAAAAACAGCACTTAAAGATAATTTAGGAAATGCCAAAAATTACTTAATAACAAAATCTGCACTATGTATTGTTAAACTTATGTCATGTTAACTGCGGGTCCAACAGGCAAGGATTAAGATACTAAATTTTATTTTGGAAGGGCAAACTTAGGGCAGTGAGGATGAGGGAAAATAGAAACAGGGTGAAGACCTCCTACACTGTTGGTGGGAATGTAAGCTGGTACAGTCCCTCTGGAAAACAGTGTGGAGGTTCCTAAGGAAACTAACAATAGAACTCCCCTATGACCCAGCAATAGCACTGCTAGGAATTTACCCAAGGGATACAGAAATGTTGATGCATAGGAGCACATGTACCCCAATGTTCATAGCAGCACTCTCCACAATAGCTAAAACCTGGAAAGAGCCTAAGTGTCCATCCACAGATGAATGGATCAAGAAGATGTGGTTTATCTATACCATGGAATACTACATGGCAATGAGAAAGAATGAAATCTGGCCATGTGTAGCAACATGGATGGACCTTGGGGGCGTTATGCTGAGCGAAATAAGTCAGGCAGAGAAGGACAAATATCATATGTGTGCACGTATAGGAGGATTAGGAGGAACTTAACAGAGGACCAAGGGGGAAAAGAAGGGCGGAAATGGTTGGGGAAAGGGAGAGAGGCAAACCATGAGAGACTCTTGAATGCTGACAAAACTGAGGACTGATGGATGTGGGGGGGAGGAGGGATGGTCATGGAGGAGGACACTTGTGGGGATGAGCACTGGGTGTTATGTGGAAACTAATTTGACAATAAACTATTTGTAAAAAAAAAAAAAAGAAACAGGGTGAAGAAAGTTGCAGAGGACTCAGTGTGATGTATTACTTCACATGATTACAGCTTCTCAAGGAACCATGAAGAGGCACAGCAGGCCACTCAGCAGATGTGTTCACCTAGCACACAGGACTTCTCCAGAAGCTGTGCTAGGAGGGTTTGCATTTCAGAGCACTCCAGAGGAGGAAGAAAGGAGGGAAATCTATCTGACCAACTCCTTCCTATCTCCCATTTCCCTCACTCATTTCCTCCCCCACCTTCCTAGCTTCAACCCTTCATGCCATAATGATGTTTCTAGGCCTATAAACGATGGTTACTGGGGATTTGGTTACTAAACTCAACATGTAAAGAACATGTTTCATACAGTAAAAATCACTTGAAAATCTTCAGTTACTCATAACAAGTAGTTTACTGTCCATAACAAATGGTACATTGTGTACTACCCATAAATGGATTCTTAGATCCCCTAAAACTGGAAACCTTCTGAGCTTCACCAGAGGAAGTAACAAAATCAAAGTCTGCGGGCAGGTGCCTGGGCTGTTAAACCACACTGCCATCAAGATAATGCTCGTACTTGGGTGCCCATAGGACTCCCTTCCTTCCTCCTATCAGTGTTCCGCTCCAGTGTCATCTCCTGGTATACAGGAAGGCTTGCAGGAGGACAGTGACAAACAGAAAGAGCATTCAGCAGTTTGCTGGAAGATTCTAGAGAGAAGATGATGAAAAGATCAAGCCACAGGTATCAAGAGGAAGAGATTTCTAAAACATTGATATTACTTTCCAGTTCAAAAATGTTACTTAAATCCATTTAAAAAGATCATGATTTAATGTTTGAAAATGCCACTTGCTTAATGTCTATACATACATTAAAATAAAAACATTAACAATGAAAAAATGGAACTTTCACAGATGCCCCTTTGCTAGTAGCCATATCTGAAACAGCAACTCCTATTGACCTCTACCCTTTTCACTTGACTTATTTGGCTCAGAGTACTTAAAACAGCCTGATGGCATATTAAATACCTTCCTGCTAACCTGTTTATTGAATGACTCCTCTGCTAGAATGTAAGTTCCATGAGGGCAGAGACTTCGTCCATTTTATTCACTGCTACGTCCTCAGTGAGCTTAGAAGAAGGGGTGGCACAGGTGCACAAAAAACACTTGTTAAAGAAAAGTAACCATTAAATCCCTAATCTGTTTTAATATTGAGCCTCTATAATCTTAATACATGTTCTCAACTGTGTTTGCATTTGTTGTTTCAAGGAAGCTACTCTACTGTTCTCTCCTCTTTTTCTTCAGACATACGTGTTACCACAATCAGGGCATTCCTGCCCAGCTAGGGCTAAAAAGGACTAGGGCTGTACTTCCACACCTGCACCCTACTTAGCAAACCATTTCACAAGTTTTGCATTTTTCATGTCTCCTTTCTAAGTCACGGAGTTTTTGTAGAATTATCACTATTTCTCCCAATACAGTTTCTTATTCTGTCATTTTAGGCTACTTTATTAACAATGGTTCTGTGCGGCATATCTTCAATATTCCATTTGAAACCTGATTTATGCCAATATATATATCTGGGGCCAGAAATTCATGTTTACTTATATATGACTGTAGAACACAATCTGTCCAGCAAATTTACTAATACCTTTCAAATATTATGTTGTGATTATCTGTAACCTGCTATAGTCTGTCTTACAAACATATTTTAAAATATATAAAGTCGGGGCACCTGGGTGGCTCAGTCAGTTAAGCATCCAACTTGGGATCAGGTCATGATTTCACAGTTTGTGAGCTCAAGCCCCGCATAAGGCTCTGTGCTGACAGCTCAGAGCCTGGAGCCTGCTTTGGATTCTGTCTCCACCTTTCTCTGCTCTCTCTCAAATACAAACAAACATTTAAAAAAAATTTTTTTTAATATATAATATATAAAGTCACTTAGTGAGTTTGACCCAACCAGTATTTATATTTTGCTTTAAAAAATTTTTTAATGTGCTCTTTTTTAAAAAATGTTTATTTATTTATTTTGAGAAAGAAGGAGGGAGTGCAAGCAGGGGGAAGGCAGAGAGAGAGAGAGGAAGTGAGAAAATCTCAAGCAGGCTCTGCTCTGACAACACAGAGCCTGGCACAGGGCTCAGTGCCAGAACCATGAGATCAGAAATCTCAGCAGAAATCCACTCAGTCACTTAACCAACTGAGCCACCTAGGCACTCCTTTAATGTGCTCTTTTAAAACTACGAATAAATAGGGGCAGCTGGTTGGCTTAATCAGTTAAGCATCCAACTTCAGCTCAGGTCATGATCTCACAGTCTGCTGGTTCAAGGCCCACATCTGGCTCTGTGCTGACAGCTCAGAGCCTGGAGCTTGCTTCAGATTCTGTGTCTCCCTCTCTCTCTGCCCCTCCCCAGGCTGTGCTTTGTCTTTTTCTGTAATTCTCTCTCTCTCTCTCTCTCTCAAAAAATATAGATAAACATTAAAATTTTTTTAAAACTATGAATAAAGAATATTTGTGGGAAAATGGAAGGCAAAATGAACATTTTCATTTTCTATATTTATACTTTATCTCATTATAAATCTGATTTCAGACGATTCACATTAATAAACTCTAACAAGTGAACAATTCAAGAATTGGTATACCCTATAATTCCTGCATTGTATTTTTCCTTACTTCTAAATGGAATTTCAGCCATACACAGAAGTAGAGAAATAGTACAATGAGCTCGCATGTACCTGCCACTCAGCTTCAGCAGCACTCAGCTCATCTCCGGTTTTGTTCTCCCTGTATCCCTACGCACTCACTAGAGTACTGTGAAGTAAATTCCAGCCATCATATTTCATCTTTTAATGTTTCGGAATGTAACTTTAAAGGTGAATATGCTTAACTTTTAAAACATAGTATCATTTATTGCAGATAAAAAGTTAACAGTAATTTAATAGGATCAGATATTTGGTTAGAGATCACATTTTCCTGATTGTTATCAACACACACACACACACACACATGCACGCACACATTGCAGTTTGTTTGAATCAGGATGCAAATAAGATCTATACACTGGAACTGGTCAGTACATCTCTTCAGTGTATTTTATATTTCGTTCCAGTATAGTTAACATACAACGTTTTATTAGTTTCAGGTGTACAATATAGGGAATGAACATTTCCGTACATCACCCAGTGCTTGTCACAACAAGTGCCCTCCTTGTTCCTTATTTTACCCTGTTTTACCCATCCTCGTACCCACCTCCCTTCTGGTAACCATCAGTTTGTTGTCAATAGTTAAGAGTTGATTTCGTGGCTTCTCTCTCTCTCTCTCTTTTTCCCTTGCTTGTTTTGTTTCTTAAATTCCACATATGACTGAAATCACACGGTATTTATCTTTCTCTGTCTGATTTATTTCACTTAGCACAACACCCTCTAGGTCTGTCCATATTGTTGAAAAAGGCAAGATTTCATTGTTTTTGATGGCTATTATTCCATTGTATGTATGTGTGTGTGTGTAAATATACGCATGTATGTATAGATATTCCATTGTATGTATGTATGGTTATTATTCATGATGTCAGCCTCACAGATGTAGCCAGTAACTCAAAATATAGGATTGGCTTATGGGTACTAGTTGGAGAGAGATCTTGTGGTTAACATTACCAGGAAGCCCATCCTTTCACTCCAAATTAATGGATTTCCCGAAAGAAAATCATTTTCCTATCCTACTGAGAATAAAGAGATACAAGAGCTACTGTCCTGAAAGCAGTGCTCAGCCAAAATCATGGACATGAGAAAGATGAAAACTGACAGCTCATGTGTAGAGAAAAAAAGAGCAGAGGACAAGGAAAGAAAGAAGGCAAAAGGTGATGCTCTCAAAGACGAGAGTTCGTTTCAGCATCAGAAAGCAAACAATGTGGGTAACACACTTTGGACAAAACACAAGAAAGCAATTAAAAGAAAGATGAGATAAATGAAGTAACAGCCCATTCAGATCCTGGCAAAGACTGAAATGTAAAGCAAACTCTCAGGGGGCCTGGGTGGCTCAGTGGATTTAAGTGTCTGATTCTTCGTTTGGGCTCAGGTGACAATCTCATGGTTTGTGGACTCGAGCCCTGCGATGGGCTCTGCGCTGACAGCGCGGAGGCTGCTTGGGATTCGCTCTGCCTCTCTGCCCCTCCCCTGCTCATTTGCTCTGGCTCTTAAAAAAAAAAAAAAAGAAAAAAAAACACCACACATTAGGAAAGAAAATAAAATAAAGCAAACTCTTGATTGAACACATTTGCATATTGTGGATTCCAAGATCATTTAGAAGAATTTTTAATGTTTTTGTTATTTTAATTTTTGAGAAAGAGACAGAGCACGAGCAGGGGAGAAGCAGAGAAAGAGAAGGAGACACAGAATCTAAAGTAGGCTCTGAGCTGTCAACACAGAGCCTGATGCAGGGCTTGAACTCACGAACCAAGAGATCATGACCTGTGCTAAAGGCAGACACTCAGCTCAACCGACTAAGCCACCCAGGTACCCTCCAAGATGATTTTAAGCCAGGTTAATATGTTCAATTAAAAATGCTTGGTAAGGAGCACCTGGGTGGCTCAGTCAGTTAAACGTGTGACTTCGGCTCAGGTCATGATCTTACAGTTCGTGGGTTCGAGCCCCACGTCGGGCTCTGTGCTGACAACTAGCTCAGAGCCTGAAGTCTGTTTCGGATTCTGTGTCTCCCTCTCTCTCTGACCCTCCCCTGTTCACTCTGTCTCTCTTTCTCAGAAATAAGTAAAACATTAAAAAAAAATGCTTGGTAAAAACATAAGATGCTTTGTGAATGTTTATTTTGAAAAGTTAGTAATCGAAATTGTCATTATCTGAGTCATACACTGTATTAACACTTTCCCAAATAATACCTTTTGTTACAGTAAGTAAGCACCCAGCAAGCTACTGGTCAGATAAATCATGAGGGATGCTAATGACCCCACAGTTGCTAATGCATATTCAGCTACAGTCTTCTAACTCCTGGTTATGTACCTACATCCCCTCCTACTAAATAAATAGAGGAAGAGACTAAACCAGACTTCCTGGGTGAGAAAACCTCCATAAGCTGAAATTTTAATTAAGATTCAGCAACACAATGAAATATCATGCAATCTTACAAATAATTATAATGACAGTTGGAAAATGGTCAAACATTTACTACAGAATGTTAAGTTTCAATAGCAGAATATAAAGTATGAGTGTATTTGTGCATTAAAAACTACAACTATTGCGGTGCCTATGTGGCTCAGTCAGTTGGGCATTCGACTTTGGCTCAAGTCATGATCTCATGGTTCATAGGTTTGAGCCCTGCATCAGGCTTTGTGCTGGCAGCCCAGAGTCAGCTTGGGATTCTCCCTACTTCCTTCTCTGCCCTTCCCCTCCTGGCACGTTCTCTCTATGTCTGTCTGTCTGTCCCTCTCTCTCTCTCTCTTTCAAAAATAAATGAACATTAAAAAATTTTTAAACTACTATATAAAGATATGTCATCCATATGTAATGTAATATGTGAAAATAAAAACAGAGAAGATGATAGAAGTGTTAATGATTTCATTTTTGTAAAGTTTACAATTATTATTATTATTAAAAAAGCATAAAGAGGCAAAGAATAACTAGAAAGATTTCAGATTTTTAAACAACAGGAATATACCAATTTTTAAGAAGCTCAAAGAGTAAATGAAGCCCCCCTCCATGGGCAAAACACTGAAAGCATATCTGCTCAGAGCTCTACCTCATCCCAGCCCTGCTTGCTAAGTGGGAGGTCAGGTTCTCATTTAGTCCCCAACGCAAAATAAGGAACTACCATTTCTAATACCCTAAGGGTTAATATCTATTCCTAAATTCAGATGGTCTAAAAGTGAGAATGAGTATCACAGTCAGAATCTCCTGAATCCTCCTAGAATCTCCTCCCTAGTGGTAACCAGGAACCAGGCTCACGCTCTCAGTGTCTTTATTTTTTTTTTAATGTTTTTTATTTATTTCTGAGAGAGAGAGGGAGAGACAGTGTGAGCAGGGGAGGGTCAGAGAGAGAGGGAGACACAGAATCTGAAGCAGGCTCCAGGCTCTGAGCTAGCTGTCAGCACAGAGCCCGACTTGGGGCTCAAACCCATGAATCGTGAGATCATGACCTGAGATGAAGTCAGATGCTTAACCGACTGAGCCACCCAGGCACCCCTCATTGTCTTTAAAATAAATACCAATCTGGGCCACTTTGCTGGCTCACTCAATTAAGCATCTGACTTCAGTTCAGGTCACGATCTCACAGTTCATGGATTCAAGACCCGCATCAGGCTCTATGTTAAAAGCTCAGGACCTGGATCCTGCTTTAGATTCTGTATCTCCCTGCTCTCTCTCTCTCTACTCCTCCCCTGCTTGTGTGCTGTCTCTCTCTGAAAAAAGAAAGGAAGGAAGGAAGGAAGGAAGGAAGGAAGGCAGGCAGGCAGGCAGGCAGGCATCTAATAACATCTAGATAGATCAGTGATGTCCAGTAGAAATATGATGTTGGTCACAAATAATTATTAAACTTTCTACTAGCAACATTTTGAAAAATAAAAAGAAACAGGTGAAATTCATTTTTATTTATTTTTAATATAATTTATTGTCAAGTTGGCTCACATACAGTATATACAGTGTGCTCTTGGTTTTGGGGGTAGATTCCCGTGATTCACTGCTCATATACAACACCCAGGGCTCATCTCAACAAGTGCTCTCCTCAGTGCCCATCACCCACTTTCCCCTCTCCCTCAACCCCCTATCAACCCTCAGTTTGTTCTCTGTATTTAAGAGTTTCTTATGGTTTGCCTCCCTCCCTCTCTGTTTGTAACTATCTTCCCCTTCCCTTCCCCCACAGTCTTCTGTTAAGTTTCTCAAGTTCCACATATGAGTGAAAACATATCTGTCTTTCTCTGCCTGACTTACTTCATGCAACATAATACCCTACAGTTCCATCCACATTACTGCAAATGGCAGGATTTCATTCTCTTTCATTGCCAAGTAGTATTCCACTGTATACAAAACCACATCTTCTTTATCCATTCATCAGTTGAAATTAACCTTAATAATATATTTTATGAAACCAACTATAGTAAAACCTTGGATGGCAAGTAACTTGTTCTGCGACTGTTCCACAAGACAAGCAAACATTTCTAATAAATTTAAACTTGATAAATGAACAATGTCTTGCAATACTAGTACATGTTGCCAAATGTCACATGATCACAACTGACCCAGTGGTTCTTCTCTCCCTCTCTTGCCAGGGGATTGTAGGTGATCATCTCCCATGCTCAGATGTTCAGTCTCAGGCTGCGGTGTCTGGCAGAAATCAGTGATTTTTCAGAACATTGGCAAGTGCCCACAACTGGCACTAGTGTATTTTCTGTCACTTGAAAGCACCCATGGGCAATCCTTTGCTTTTCTATACAAGAGTAAGCTTAGGAATGCTTTGCTTCATTCTAGGTCAGGCTGCCTGGCTCTGCTGCCTTATTGCCAATTACATTACAGTCTATGACAAGAGTTTAATAATAGTGTACTGCAGTCAACATCTGTGTAAACATATACAATGGCCCTGATGCAGAAAAAGGCTGAAAAGAAAGGCAATGAGAAGGAGATGATTACAGTGGAAGTTAAGAAAGAAATCATTAAGAAGTACGAACAAGGTATGTGAGTGGCCGAAACTGCAAGGTTTTATAAGAAGTCTACATCTGCTTCCTGTCTGCAGAGGAGGAGAAGAAAAAGGTGGAGGAATCCCTCAATTCAACTGAGATTAGGGAGATGTCTAAATCATGGGAGACAGTGCAAAATTTTGTAGAAAAGCACGACCCAAATAAGGCTGTAGCAGTGCGAGTGAGGAATCTAGCGACAAATGCAATGTCACATTTCCGTGAAATCCTCAAAAGACAGCAAAAGCAAGTATCATTGGATAGGTTCCTTGTTAAAGTTACACAAAAAAGGATTCCATTGAGGCAATAGATAGCAGGGATTCCGTCAGTGATAGTAAAAGTCATCATACACAATAACCCTCCTCTCTTTTGTCTCCCTCACACCAGCCATGAAAGTTTTCAAAGGTAAGTGTTTATTTTTCTTTATATTTTGTATTTTCCTTATTATTTTGTACCATATTATAGTATTGTAATCATTTTTATATGAATATTTTTGGGTTGTGGAATGAGTCATCTGAGTTTCCATCATTTCTTATGGAGAAATTCGCTTTGATATACAAGTGCTTTGGATTACAAGCATGTTTCCAGAACGAATTATGCTCACAACCAAGATTTTACTGTATTTCCAAAATAATGTAATTTAAATATGAAATCAAATATTGAAAATTATTAATAAGATATTTAACATTCTTTTTTGCATACTAACTCTTTGAAATCAGTGTATAGTTTATACTCAAAGCACATCTAAAATCAGAGCAGGCACATTTCAAATATTCAATAGCCCTATGTGACTACTGGCTACCAGACTGGACAATGTAGCTCTAGATTGATAGATAATAATTTTGTCAAGTGATTCTTTTAATCAAAGAATCTATGTCTGGCAAACTAAGAGCAAATTTGGAGACTTGCTGCTTATCATTGAAATGCAATGAACATTTACTAGCAACAGTAAAAACGATCCTCCAAACTAGGAAAGACTATTATTATGACAGTATGTTTGCAGTTTCAGTGGCTTTCTTGTAAGTTTTGTAGTGGTGGTGGCAGTCGTAATAAAACTACTCATTATTTATGTACTATTTTTTCTATTATTTGGTTAAGTTGGTTTTACAGTCAAGTACCTTAAAAGCCTGCCAAAGTGAAACTATATTTTTAACCTATTATTATACTCTACTTACTTAAGACAGCCTGCATTTAAATGATTTCTGTTTTACTTTCATCACAAACGCAGAAAATTTCACTGCCATTTTTAGGATAATCGCTTTTTCATTTTGTGAGTTTTACTTTCATTACATCTTATTCTAGATTCATTCAGTTAATAAATGCTTGTTGAGCTGCTTTTGTAAGTACTGGAATACAGCGAGAAGAAATATAAGAACTCTGCTCTCCTGGAGTTTTCATTCCAGTCTGGGAGATGCTACAATGATGGTATTTTCAAATACTTCGTACAATAAATAGGTCATGGAGATGAAAAGTACAGCAAAGGGAATATAGTCAGTAATACTGTAATAATGTAAGGTGACAGATGGTAACTATGCTTATCACAGTAAACACTGAATCATGTATAGAAATGTGGAATCACTATGTTGTACACCTGCAACTAGTATAACATTGTATGTCAACTATATTTCAATAATAAAAATAAGTAGAAAAATACTTCAGAGCACACAGTGTGATAGTAAATGTGTATTTTTTTCTTAAACTTCAATTCTAAAAACAATCAGCTGCCTTAATCAAGATTCTATATTTCTGCAGTGGTCAGTCAGCATAATATCACAAAGACTGTACTCCAAAGGAAGCTATCCTACCACAAGTTCTTCTATTACCTTATCAAAGCTAACATGCCATGCTTTGTTAGCACACTCAAAGTGAAAAAGCAGCATTCTGAAGAAATCAGTGATCTATTAATTAACATGATGAATGTTCAAAATGAGTTTTCCTTGATAAAGCTACTCAAGAGATATAAACCGGATAAAAACATTTTACAGTCACTGTCCACATTTACATAAACAGGGTATTAGAGGGCAGAAAGGCCCATTGCCTGTGCACTTAGGGATAGCACCCAAAGCTCAACACCTGAACATTTCTAGGTCCAGCTATTCATTCAGAGAATTTCTCATAGCCTGAAGTCACCAGAGGTAATAAAATCCTGCCTCTAGGATACTGTTATGCCTCTGCCTGAACAGAACCTTTCATACTTGGTGGAAGACAAAGCAACTGAGAAGACAGAGGCCTGCGGCTGTAAAAAGCTTAAAGAATGGGTTGAATTAAGTGTTTTCTGCCTGCTTGAGAATGAACACTTATTTAACTGAGATCTGTATATGCGGCAGGATTTGGTCCGAGACTTGGTTTCATTATGACATAGAAGTGAGGTTGTAGGTGCCTAGCAAGCCATCATCCACTAAAAACTTCTTCAGCAGCTACGATTTTTTTAATTTTTTAAAGTCTATTTATTTTTGAGAGACAGAGGGAGACAGAGTGTGAGGGGAGAGGGGCAGAGAGAAAGGGAGATACAGAATCTGAAACAGATTCTAGGCTCTGAGCTGTCAGCACAGAGCCCAATATGGGGCTCAAACCCATGAACTGTGAGATCATGACCTGAGCTTAAGTGGGACACTCAAATGACCAAGTCACCTCAGTGCCCCTTAAGCAGCTATTATGCACCAAAATGAACCTTAAAATTGCACATGACCAAAGTGACTTAGGTAAGTTTATTCAACATGAGACAGTCAATAAGAACATATAAGAATAAGGAAATAACATAGTTTCAGATAACAATGACCACAAAAAAAATAAAGAGCAAGAATATGGAGATTAAGAGGTCAGAGAGATCGTCTCAGATAAGTTAATATTTGAGCATAAGCAATCAAAGTCAAAATTTGCTTTTACTTTTTTAAGTTTCTATTTGAATTCCAGTTTGTTAACATACAGTGTAATATTAGTTTTAGGCGCACAATATAGAGATTTAACACGTTCATACAACACCCTGTGCTCATCATAGCCAAGTACATCCCTTAATCCCCATCACCTACTTCACCTATCCCCTACACCCACCTCCCCACTGGTAACTGCCAATTTGTTCTCTATAGTTAAGAGTCTGTTTCTTGGTTTGCCTCTCTTTTTTTCCTTTTGCTCATTTGCTTTGTTTCTTAAATTCCACACATGAATAAAATCATACAGTATCTGTCTTTCTCTGTCTTATACTGCTTAGCATAATACTCTCTAGCTCCCTCCATGTCATTGCAAACGACAAGATTTCATTCCTTTTTATGGCTGAGTAATATTCCATTGTATCTATATACCACATCTTTGGCCATTCATCAGTTGATGGACACTCAGGCTATTTCCATAATTTGGCTATTGTAGACAGTGCTGCTATAAATCATCAGGGTGCAGGTATCCCTTTAAATTAGTATTTTTGTATTCTTTGATTAAATACACAAAAATAAATTCAAATGGATGAAAGACCTAAATGTGAGACCTGAAACCATAAAAATCCTAGAAAAGAACACAGGCAGCAACTTCTTTAACATTGGCCATAGCAACTTCTTTCTAGATATGTCTCCTGAGGCAAGGGAAATAAAAGCAAAAATAAACTGGGGCGCCTGGGTGGCTCAGTCGGTTAAGTGTCCGACTTCAGCTCAGGTCATGATCTCACGGTTGGTGGGTTCGAGCCCCGCGTCAGGCTCTGTGCTGACAGCTAGCTCAGAGCCTGGAACCTGCTTCAGATTCTGTCTCCCTCTCTCTCTGACCCTCCCCTGCTCACGCTGTCTCTCTCTCTCTCTCAAAAATAAATAAAATATTTAAAAAAAAAAATAAATAAACTATTGGGGCTACATCAAAATAAAAAGCTCTGGGGGTACCTGGGTGGCTCAGTCGGTTAAGCATCCAACTTCAGCTCAGGTCATGACCTCATGGTTCATGGGTTTAAGCCTCATGTCAGGCTCTGTGCTGACAGCTCAGAGCCTGGAGCCTACTTCGGATTCTGTGTCTCCCTCTCTCTCTGCCCCTCCCTTGCTCGCATTCCCTCTCTCTCAAAAATGAACATTTTAAAAATTAAATTAAATAAGAATAAGAGTAATAAGCTCCGCACAGCAAAAGAAACAATCAACAAAACTAAAAGGCAACCTAGGGAATGGGAGAAGATATTTACATATGACATATCTGATAAAGGGTTAGTATCCAAAATATATAAAGAACTTATAAAACTCAAAAATCCAAAAAAATGAATAATCCAATTAAAATGGGCAGAAGATATGAATAGATACTTTTCTAAAGAACACATACAGGTGGCCAGTAGACACATGAAAAGATACTCAATATCAGTCATCATCAGGGAAATGCAAATCAAAACTACAATGAGGTACCACGTCACACCTGTCAGAATGGCTAAAATTAGCAACACGGGAAACAAGTGTTTGTGAGGATGGGGAGAAAGGGGAACCCTCTTGGACTGCTGATGGGAATGGACACTGGTGCAGCCACTCTGGAGAACAGTATGGAGGTTCCTCAAAATAAAAATAGAGCTGCCCTACAACCCAGCAGTTGCACTACTACATATTTAGCCAAAGAATACATAATTGCTTTTAAACAGCAGGTAGGTCTCCCCACACCATCTCCCTCTCCTCAAAGCAATTGCTGAATTCTTCTAACAAAATAAACCTCAAGAGTAAGTCTCCAATTATTCCCCAAAATAAAATTTCACTGAACCTGAGCCTAAAATAATAAATCATGAAACACTGCAAATTCAAGCCACTATGGTTAAAAATCAGTAGAAACAAGAAGCAACAGAAAATTGGCTTATAAAGACTACAAATACTGGAGTTCTACAAATGCAACATAAGGATGTAAAATACATTAGAAAAAGTAAACGATGGTATTGAAATGTCTAAGGAATAAGAGACTATCAAAAATGATCAGAAAACATACTGAAGAATAACTTTTACACCTAAAAATATTATAAAAATTGGAAAGAGTAAATGGACAGGATAAAGAACAGCATATTAAGGGCACCTCGGTGGCTCAGTCGGTTGAGTGTCCAACTTCGCCTCAGGTCATGATCTCATGGTTTGAGAGTCTGAGCCCCGTATTGGGCTCTATGCTAGGCTCTGTGCTGACAGTTCGGAGCCTGGAGCCTGCTTCAGATTCTGTGTCTCCCTCTCTCTCTGCCCCTCCTCCTCTTGCGCTCGTGCTCTCTTGCGCTCTCTCTCGTGCTCTCTCTCTCTCTCAAAAATAAACATTAAAAAATAATTTTAATAATAAAAGAACAGCATATTAGACACAGGTAAAGAAAGAATTGGTAGTCGGGGCGCCTGGGTGGCTTAGTCGGTTAAGCGTCCGACTTTCGCTTAGGTCATGATCTCGCAGTTCGTGGGTTCGAGCCCCACGTCCGGCTCTGTGCTGACTGCCAGCTCAGAGCCTGGAGCCTGTTGCAGTCTGTGACTCCCTCTCTCTCTGACCCTCCCCTGCTCACGCTGTCTCTCTCTCTCTCTCTCCTAGAAATAAATAAAACATAAAAAAAAAAAGAAAGAATTGGTAGTTATGAACTACATAATTAAACCTAACCCTCTAGACATGAACAATTAGAAGAGCTGAGAAAATATTTTTTTTAATTTTGGTTTTTTAAAGGCAGTTAAGACATAATACTCAGTGAAGGATTTGGAGAAGGGGAGAGTGGACAGAGAAGAGCCAAGAAAAGAAGGTAGGTAGGATAGTGAGCAAAGGAGATGAAAGAGAAAATTCGGAAGTGGCACTATTTAAAGAGTTAATGGCGGAGAATTTTCCAAACGAGGAAAGACATCAAACCACAGATTCTAGAAGCACTATTAACCTTGGACAAATATAAAGAAAACCATCTGTGATGGTTTATTTTATGTGTCAGCGTAGCTAGGCCATGGTAGTACCCAGGCTTTGGTCAAGCATCAGTCTAGATGTTGCTGTGAAGTTATTGACATTTAAATCAGTGGATTTTGAGTAAAGCAAATTATCTTCCGCCATGTGAGTGGGCCTAAATATATCATACGTACATCAAATGTAAATACACATTACAGATATAAAAATAACTGTGAGTTATTTATAAATGACACACCTTAAATATAAGAATATAAAATGTTGAAAGTAATAAGGAAAAAAAATATATCATACATACACTAACCAAAAAAGGCTTCCATATCTATATTAATCTCAGACAAAATAGACTAATGCTAAAAGCATTAACAGAGGTAAAGACACATATTTCATAGCAATAAATTATTCCATTTACTAGGAAGATATAACAATTCTAAATGGTCATGCATGTCATAAGAGGCCTTCAAAAATATATAAAGCAAAACTTGACATAACTAAAGGATAAAAGACAAATCCACAGTCTTAGGATATTTTTAACTTCACTGTCTCACTACCTCATAGAAAAACACAGATCAAAAAATCCTGAAGGAGAGGCTTTGAAAAGCATGCCTAACAAACTTGACCCAATTTATGCATGGAGAACACTACATAGACAACCCCCAGTGCAGCGAGCACATCTTTCTCAAGCACACTTAGAACATTTAAAAAGCTGACCATATATCCGTGTATGTTCTCTGATGACAACAGAATTAAGTTAGAATTAAACAACAGAAAGACAGCTAGAAAATGTTTCACATATAGTACTTGGAAATTAAGCAGTACTTAATTAAATAACCCAGGCATGATTCAGAGAAGCAATCATGACAAAAATCAGAAAGTATTTTCAAGTGAATGATAATTTCAAAAAACAATGTATCAAAATTTAACACATGTAGCGAAAGCTAGGTTTATGGATGAATTTCACAGAATTAAATGCATCTAATAGAAAAAAGGCCTATAAAGCAATGATTAAGCATCTCAAGAAGTTAGAAAAAAAGAGCAAATTAAAACAAAAAAAGTAGAGTTAAGGGGAAAATTAAGGGCAGAAATTAGTAACAGAGAAATGAAACAACCAATGCACTCCTGGAAAACAAGGTGGGGGAAGTCACTCTATGGGACATCAGCTTACTCCACTGCTACAGAAAGTAAGACGCCAAAAGGGCGCCTGGGTGGCTCAATCGGTTAAGCGTCCTACTTCGGCTCAAGTCATGATCACATGGTTTGTGGGTTCGAGCCCCGCGTCGGGCTCTGTGCTGACAGCTAGCTCAGAGCCTGGAGCCTGCTTCCCATTCTGTGTCTCCCTCTCTCTCTGACCCTCCCCTGTTCACGCTGTTTCTCTCTCTCTCTCTCTCTCAGAAATAAATAAAAAATATTAAAAAAAAAAAGAAAAAGAAAGAAAAAGAAAGAAAAAGAAAGTAAGACGCCATAGTACTGGCACAAAGGCAAATAGAATAGTGGAAGAGAACTGAGAGTCCAGGAACAAACCCCCACACAGACACAGACACTTGATTTATGGCAAGGTCCGCAGGGCAGAGGGCAAAGGGTAGCATTTTCAATGAATGGTGCTGAGTCATATTAATATCTACATGGAAAATATAAAAAACTTGACTCCTATCTCTGACAGTATACAAAAATACACTCAAGAATCTAGTGTATCTAAATATGAAATAAGAAAACAATAAATCTTCTAGAAGATAATTTAGGAGACTATCTTCATGATGGAGGCATAGGGCAATAAGATTTTTTTAATGTTTATTTCATTTTTGAGAGGGGGTGAGAGTGCAAATAGGGGAGGGGCAGAGAGAGAGGGAGAGAGAAGATTTGAAGCAAGCTCTGTGCTGACAGCAGACAACCTGGTATGCGGCTTGAACCCATGAACCATGAGATCATGACCTGAGCCGAAGTCAGACGCTCAACCAACTGAGCCACTCAGGTGCCCCAGGGCTATAAGATTCTTAAACTAGACATAAAAAGCAATAACCATTAATAAGTTATGTTACATTAAAATTAAGATCAACTTTTCATCAAAAGACACCGGCAAAAGAGTGAAAAGGCAAACTTCAGAC
Organism: Proteles cristata cristata; assembly: GCA_017311185.1. Lineage (NCBI taxonomy): Eukaryota > Metazoa > Chordata > Mammalia > Carnivora > Hyaenidae > Proteles > Proteles cristata. The sequence goes on along the minus strand of JAESUZ010003477.1, from coordinate 119,922 downwards.
TGGGAAAGATATTTGTAATAAATACAACAAACATAGGGCTCATACCTAGACTAGAGAAAAGATTCCTATGAATCAGTGAAAGTGAAAGACAAATGTGTTATTTCTGGGCCTCGCAGAAGCACATGCCAAGATGGGATTCAATGTGCAAGGATTTATTAAAGAAAATGCCTGTGAGAAAAATTTAACTCAATCCACAAGACAGTGTTTTAACACTTTCAGTCCCATAAAGGACACAGAACTTTAAAAAAAAAAAACTATTCATTTACGTACATTTTTGGCAGAGAAGTAAGAGACCTGTAAACATGGAATAAATTAGGATAAAATTCTGTAAGAGAAGAATAGAATTAGGAGCTCATGGAGAAAAGTGAAGAATGTAAAACTCAGAGAGTTTTGTTTTTGAGAGAGAGAGAGAGCACATGAGGGGGGGGAGAGCAATAGAGGGGGAAAGAGAGACAATCTTGAGCACACTCCATGGCGGGCTCAATCCCCTGGGATCATGACCTGAGCTGAAATCAAGAGTCAGACACTCCGAATGAGCCACCCAAAAGAGTTGTAATTTGAAATGACATGAGAAAAAGAGGTTGGAAGGGACTGAGTTTACTGGGAACTGACTAGATTACATTTTCTGATAAAGACTTCAAGATAGAAACTAACTTCAGTCCCCACCCCACCTCCAAGTTTGCAGCCACTGAAAATTTATACTATCTACATGTGTAATCTAATACATTTATACTAATATGATATTTAATCAAAATGGAAAAAATCAGTATATTGGACTATAATATTCAAGCATATGCTTTGCTTTTTATAATTAAAGTCCTCTAGGAATTACTTAAAATAACTGAAGCTTTCAAAAATATGATAACCATGCTGTCAGTAAATATACTTTTAAATGTATTTAAGCTCTCAATCTATATTCACAAAGGGGCTTGTGTACTCCACAGGATCTACTTCATTCTTTGAAGTAACTGATACTGCACCCAAAAAGAAAAGAAAAAGAAACAACCTAAGACGACAAATGGAGTATTAGCCCATTTAGGACTGAGCACAGCTAAGAAACAGAAATGTAAGAGAATAAGTAAACAGGTTATAGAGACAGAACGAATGGACTCTTCCTTATATGAAAATGTCCTCATGTCAATTACTTATAATACACTTCACAGATGTTTATTTATAGAAGAACATGTAAATACAAACATCAGATGAGTGAAAAGCAGATTATAAACCCAATGCTTGAGAACGGAAATGTATTAAGTACTATTCGAGCTAAGAGTCTCTAACCACACAAAATACACAACAGGACATACAGGTTGGGGAGTTTTTATTTTGCTTTGTTTCATTCTACAGAAAAGTTAGTTACTTAGAAACAGCAGATGCAGAATCATACTACATTCTTCATAACGTTAATCCAGAGTATTTGACAAATGTAGTCGGACATTACAGAAAAAAGCAAGGGCTGTGGATTCATAAAGAAGTGCATTCCAATCACAGCTCTCTAACATAACAGTCGAGTGGCCTTAGACAAGCCACCTCACTTCTATGGGCCTCGGTTTTTTCTTCTGTAAAACTACAGAAGCCAAAATCCAACATAATAGGATGTCGGCATGTGGCTCTTCTCACCTGAGATGTCAAAACAATAGATGTCAGGACACAAATGTGAAACCACACTCCTTCACCCACCACTCTTATAGTCACTAAGGAAACAGTCCACGACTCTCTTATCCGTTAGATTTCGCTACATGACAAACCGCCCCACAACTCAATGCTTAACACTACAAGCATACAGTATTTCTCACATTTCTGGGAACTTTATTGGCAGTCATTCTGGGCCAAGACCATCTGGGCCAGCGTGGCTGGGCTAGATGATCTATAGTGGCCTTATTCACAGGTCTGGTCGTCGACCTGATGTCGGATGTAATGACAGGAAGAGCTTGGCGACATGACTCTGATCATCCAGAAGGCTTAGTCACACAGGCATAATCACAGAGTTTCCAAAAGCAGCCAGAGAGGTCAAGCCTCATCGTGCAGGCACTTTTTTTAAGTGTCCAGTTGGAACACATTTTCTATTGTCCCACTGGCCAAAGCAAGTCGCATGGCCAAGAGACCATGACTCTGAATCCCTCAGAAAGATATAAGATATAAAAAGAGGTTTGAGAACATAGTTCCTAGCTGCCAGTAGGAGCTCAATAAATGAATGCTGAAAAGAATAATAAATGACTGAAAGAAAAAAGGTTGATTGAGAGGATGGTGGTGCCATTAACCAAAATAGGTTTAGATAAAGAAGCAGCCTGAAGGTTTAGGGGAAACAGTGAATTCCATTCCAAACACATAGAACCCTGAGGTACTCACGAGACATTCAGTAAAGATATCCAATAGACTGGGGCACTTGGATGGCTCAGTCAGGTAAGCGTCTGACTTTGGCTCAGGTCACGATCTCACAGTCCATGAGTTCAAGTCCCACACTGGGCTCTGTGCTGACAGCTCAGAGCCTGGAGCCTGCTTCGGATTCTGTATCTCCCTCTCTTTCTGCTTCTCCCCCACTCACACTCTGTGTGTGTGTGTCTCTCTCTCTCTCTCAAAAGATAAATAAATATAAATATAAAATAAATAAACATTAAATTTTTTTTAAAATATATGCAACAGACAATTAGATATACCTTTCTGGAAAGTTGCAAAATTATTTCCTGGAGCTTTTTTAGAAGTTAAATTTTATTTATTTGGGTCTGTCCTTTATTATTATCCTTTAGTTACAATTATAACTTACATGGTAGTGAGCTTGAAATATCACATTTCCTCAAATCTCAGATGTATTTTCCACATTTTGACAGTTCAATTGATGTGTGTTACATCAATGTATACATTTAACAAGATAGTATTCTTTATGAAAAGCTGATATAAATCAAGGCGGCATTTTAAAATTCATGGCATCTTAAAATCAAGGAACTATGATGAAGTGTAAACTCTTGGCCTGCTGTGTCCAGGAGTAGATTTTAAACCATTAGGTAAGGCTATTTTTACTCCAGACCCAATCAAGAAGTTTCCTTTGATCTTTCTGTGAAACTTGTACCACCTCCTCTTTTACCTATCTCAGAAAAATCCACTACCATCCAGCCCATTTTTAAACTTAAAAACCTGACAGATATTCTTGATTACTTCTTCTTCCTCATATATGATAATCAGTCCACTGCCATATCCCACTGAATCTACCTCCCAAATCCAACTCAAACGTGAGTCTACCACACACCTTACACCAGGCACCATCACCATGCACCGGAACTATTCTGATCGACTCTGAGCTGGTCTTCCTGCTTCCAGTCTGGCCTCCTGGCTATTCACTTTACGCATGGCAGCCAAGGGGCTTTTTTTTTAAGTTTATTTATTTATTTTGAGAGACAGACAGCAAGAGTGGGGGAGGGGCAGAGAAAGAGAGAGGGAGAGAATCCCAAGCAGGGCCCGCACTGTCAGCAAAAAGCCCCAAGTGGGGCTCAAATCCATGAAACCATGATCATGACCTGAGTCAAAACCAAGAGTCAGATGCGTAATCAACTGAGCTACCCAGGAGCTCCAGCCAAAGGACTTTTTTTTTAATGTAAGCTACATCAAATTACTCTCCTACTTAAAAGTCTTCAAATTCCCACTGTTCTTAGAATAAAATCTGTAATAACATCCATAGCCTTCCATGAATGTCAAGCCTCTGAAAACCACTTTAACCTACTATTGTAACACTTTCCACTTTGTTCCATTAAAACTCATCTACTTTCATTTTTCCTAATTTTTTAAGCTTCTTTTAAGAGAGACAGAGAGCACACGTGCATGAGCACAAGAAGGGGAGAGGCAGAGAGAGAAAGAATCCCAAGCAGGTTCCGCACCACCAGTAGAGAGCCAGAAGCAAGACTCGAACTCACAAACTGTGAGATCATGACCTGAGCCCAAGTGGGCTTAACTGACTGAGCCACTCAGGCACCCACAGTTTTCCTAATTTTTATCAAGCTCTTCCCCGCCTCAGAACCTTAATCCATGCTGCTCTCTCTGCCAACCCTATTCTTCTCCCCTTTCTTCCAGTTCATCCATACTTTACCTTTTAGGTCTCAGCTTAAGCGTCATATCTTCGGAGAAAACTCTCCTGACCTTCCCACCCACATACAGATGTATATGTATAGGTGTGTGCACATATATATAACATTAATTTTGTCTCTCCCACTGGACCATGAATTTCGTGAGAGCAAAAACTGTGCTTATCTTGTTTGCTATCCAACCGTTCCCATACTGTCCAGGGCATAGTAGACAACTATTCCTGAGGAATAAACAAAGAAATAACAAAAACACCTTCACATAAAGGAGCAAAATTGCTGGTGACACATAAACACAGTGGCTTATGACCAGAGAAACTAGAAAATGGATGGCTCAGATGAATAATGGACAAAAGCTGCCGATTCTACAAATTGAATGAGAAGCGATTTTAACTTAAAAAGTTACCGCAACAGGCACAATATGCTGGCAGGAAGCAACCCTTTAAATTTCCTTAGCAATACAAAGATGACAACATTAAAAATCTAAATGTGGAACAAGACTGAAACATTTGCCACAAATGCCAAGGGCCTTGATACAAGGAAGTGACTTTCCAAGGCTGATAGTTAAGTGGCAATGACAAGCGATCCAGAGGAAGACCACAGAAGGCCAGTTTGGAACAGGCTGTTGGTCATCCCCCAACATGCACTGTCCCTTTATTCTATGTAACCCAATCTTTTGACAGTGGCCATAATTGATATAGGCAAAGCTCCAGAAGCACAGAGAAGAAAGCTGTGTGTTGTGGCACAAAAAAGGTCGCATAGAGGTGACATGTATGTGGTGTTGCCACTGAATGTTCTAGAATCTTGTGCCTTGAGCAGCTGCTCCACATTATACATTTAAGTGAAGGAGAAGGGTCTCTTTTCTGGAAAGAGAGGCATGGGGTACAGTGAGGAATGGAATGAAGAGACCCAGGATGCAGGCTCTGGCTAGCTTCTCACTCTTTGTAAAGCCTGAGCCTGGCAGGAGGCTCACTGGGGCTCGTGTTCTCCATAGGTAAGTGCTGCATCTGAGGACTCCACACAAACACGAAGAAACCTGCTGAGGACTCCCAGAGAGATAATGAGTTGTGTTAGGCTTAGAAGGCTGGGTACGATCTTGTCAGGTTGAGATTCTGCTCAACTGTGCAGTCACACAAGGATCCCAAAGGATCCCTGAGTCAAAGTCAGGAATGCTGTGTGGTTCTGCTGTTCACTGGTTGTATGATGCTAGACAAGCCATTTGCTCCCTCTGGGCCTCCCTTTTCCCAGCGTTCAAAGTAAAGGAACTGAAGAAGATGACTGTAGAGGCCACCCTGCCTCAATCTACGGCCTTTTATCACCCAATATCTTCTTCTTATCGACTTTATTGATTTAAGTTTGTTTATTTTGAGAGAGAAAGAGTGTATACAAACGTGTGGAGGGTGACAGAGAGAGAGACAGAGAGAATGGGAGGAAGAGAATCACAAGCAGGCTCCCCACTATCAGTGCAGGGCCCAACACAGGGCTCGAACCTATAAACCATGAGATCATGACCTGAGATGAAATCAAGAGTCAGACGCTTAACCAACTGAGCCACTCAGGCACACCAATAGATTTTTTTTTTAATTTTTTTTAATGTTTTTTTATTTATTTCTAGGAGAGAGAGAGAGACAGCGTGAGCAGGGGAGGGTCAGAGAGAGAGGGAGTCACAGACTGAAACAGGCTCCAGGCTCCGAGCTGGCAGTCAGCACAGAGCCCGATGCGGGGCTCGAACCCACGAACCGCGAGATCATGACCTAAGCAAAAGTCGGACACTTAACCGACTAAGCCACCCAGGCGTCCCATAGATTTTATTTTTTTAAAGCAGTTTCAGATTCACAACAAAATTCAGGGGAAGGTGCAGCGACTTCCCATATACTTCCTGCCCCCACACATGCATTATCCCCATTATCAATACCCCCTACCAGAGTGGGACATGTGTCACACCTGATGAACCTATACTGACATCTCATTATCATCCAAAGTCCACAGTTTACACGACAGTTCACTCTTGGTGCTGTACATTCTATGGGTTTGGACAAATGTATAATGACATGTACCTACCACAGTATCATAGTATCATGGAGTTATTTTCACCACCCTAAAAATACTCTGTGCTCTGCCTATTCACCCTCTTTCCCTGCTAAACCCCGTTAACCACTGTTCCTTTTGCTTTCTCCACAGTGTTGCTTTTTATAGAATGTCAAAAAGTTGGAATCATACAGTATGCAGACTTTTCAGACTGGCTTCTTTCGCTGGGTAATATGCATTTAAGTTTCCCTCCATGTCTTTACATAGCTTGATAGCTCATTTCATTTTGTTGTTGTTGTTGTTGTTGTAAGAAATAATTTATTTTAATTTTTGCTTAGTTTATCGTCAAGTTGGTTTCCATATAACATCCAGTGCTCATCCCAACAAGTACCCTACTCCATGCCCATCACCCCCCTTCTCCTCTCCCCCACTATCAGCCCTCAGGTGTTTTTTTTTTTTTCCTTAAATAGTTTATTGTCAAGTTGGTTTACATGTAACACCCAGTGCTCATCCCAACTCATTTTAGCACTGAATAATATTCTGTTGTCTGGCTGCACCACAGTGTATTTATCCATTCACACCCTGAAGGACGTCTTGGTTGCTTCCCAGGTTTGGGCAATTAAGCTGCTATAAAAATCCGTGTGCAGGTTTTTGTGTGGATATTTTCAACACATTTGAATAAATACCAAGGAATACAACTGCTGGAATTATATGATAAAAGCATGTTTGTTTCCTAAGAAACCACCCTTCTGTCATCGCAAGTGGCTGTACCATTTCGCATTCCAATCATCACTGAAGGAAAGTTCCCATTGCTCCCTATCCTCACTAGCTGTTGATACTATCAGTGTCCTTATCCATTCTAACAGGGGTGCGGTGGTATCTCATTGGTGCTTTACTTTCGCATTTCCCTGATGACGCATGATAAGGAGCTTCTTTTCATATGCTTATTTGCCATTTGTATATCTTCTTTGGTTAAGTATCTGTTAAGGTCTTTGGCTCATTTTTAAATTAATTTTTTTTTCCTACTGTTGACTTTTAAGTCTTTGTATATTCTGGATAACAGTCCTTTACCATATATACCTTCTACAAATATTTTTCCCAATATGTGGTTTCTCTTTTTTTCTCTTGACAGTGTCTTCCAAAGAGCAGAAATTTTTAATTTCAATGAAATCCAACTTACAAACTCTATTTTTTCATGGATTGTGTCTTTGGTGTTGTATCTAAAAAGTCATCACCAAACCCTAGATCATGCAGATTTTTTAATATGTTATCTTCCAGGGATTTTATAGTTTTGCAATCAAGTCTGTGATCTTTTTTTTTTCTTTTTAGAGAGAGAGACATGCACAGAGCTGATGCAGGGCTTGATCCCATGACCCCAGGATCATGATCTGAGCCAAAAAGCGCCCTTAATGATCCACTTTGATGTAATCAAATTTTATGCTTATTATGACTGCCCATCTAAAGGCTGAACTCCTGGGGTGCCTGAGTGGCTCAGTCAGGTAAGCATCCAACTCTTGGTTCCAGTTCAGGTTAGGATATCGCGGTTTTGTGAGTTCGAGCCCCACGGTGGGCTCTGTGCAGACAGCACAGAGCCTGCTTGGATTTCTCTCTCTCTCCCTCTCTCCCTGTCCCTTCCCCATTCACACTGTCTCTGTATCTCTCAAAATAAATAAATAAACTTAAAAAAAATAAGGGCTAAATTCCTGAGCCTCTTTTGCTGCTATGCATGGCCATATGATAAAGTTCTGGCCAACAGAATATGAAGGGAAGTTATGTGTGCAAACATTAGTTCCCATACTTAAAGGGAAAAGCATATTTTCCTATTTTCCTTCCTTCCCTCTTTGTGGCTTCTTCCATCCTACTGTATGGAACATGAATATCATGGACAGCCACCTTGGACTGTACAGAGAAGTACAGAGGAGGGACAGAAAACAAGATAAAAGAGGACAGGATCCCTGTACAGCCATGTAGGGCAGTGTTGTCATACCAACCACGGACTACTACCTAAAAGAAAGATTCTTATCTTGTTTAAGCATTGCTAATTTACATTTCTGTTACAGGCAAGAGAAGTTACATCCTAACTAAAAGACTGAGTCATACAATAAGAGAAATAAAGACATTAGCAGATCAGAGAGCATTCTTTTGGTCACTCCTAAGAAAGGGTTTTCGCCTGTTCCTGGAGACGTTAACTGGGAACTAATATCAGAACCTACTTCATTTAATTTATAGTGGTTGCAAATAATTATGTAATATTCATCATACAGTGAAATGTTTATGGGTCCCATTAAATCAAATGTATTCTTTACCCAAAGATCAGTTATACAGACCTTCTAGACATATTATAAATGAGTTTCCTGACTGGACCCTATTTGGCAATGGCAGTAAATATTCTAGAGGTGAGAATGGGCAAAACCAAGTAAAAAGCTTCCTCACACCTCTCCTCACTCTGAATCATACACTCCTTACAAAATGTTCACTTTAACCAATTCATGGCATACACCGTACCATGACAGAGCCACATTTGAGGTATTTTAGATGTGTATGCTGAATATTCTATTTCCCCTCCGTCTTATTCCTTCCTTCTCTGTGCCTTGTAATCTTCATGGAATACATTAGCTGACTCCCTCAGCTCTGACTTCTGCTTCGGTTTGGCCAATCAGAGGCTTAGACAGGAAATCAGATTAGAGGGCAGGACAATAGAGGGATTGGGATATTGATTCCCCCAGCTTCCTCCCTGCCTGGCCACAGCTGGTAGTATCTGTTTTTCTCAGTTGAAGGCCAGGAAGGGAGAACAGAGTGTCCATGTTGTACATCTGTTATAATTTCTCAGAGAGGGGGCTAAGTGTGGTTATGAAGCACTGACAAACCGGCAGCGACCACCCACCTTAGGCCGTGACAGCCAGGAACTGAGCCCAGTGTGAAATCCTGTTGGGACAGAAGGACTGTGGCATGGTGGTGTCTGCTGCTTCAAGGCATATAACCTACTTGCCCCTTCTTGCCACAAGGCAGCCAGCAAACCTTGGATTAGACTGCACTGAAAGTGACAAGGTATGGAAAAACAAGAAACCTAAATTCTCAAACTTTACATATGAATCACTTAGAATACTTGTTAAAAAGCTGTAGATTCCTGAACAACATTCAGGAAATTCTGATTCACCTTATCTGGAGTTTGTCCTGGAATCTGTAACAAGTTACCCGGGTAGTTTAGGCCCAGGTAGTCAAAGAGCACATGTTGAGAAAACTGAATCAGAGCTTTGTGACTAAAAAAAAATCTAATATCCAAGTAGACATTCAGTCTTCTTTTCTTCACCTGGGCCACAGAAAGTTAACCTACAGCTAAACTCCGTAATTCCTTAGGGTATCTTTTATAGCTATAGCAGTTTCCCATAAAATCTAGAGGGGTGGGTCTTGTTAATCACAGCCTCATTTAATCACAAAATTCAAGAAGCATTTGCTAAAGATGAATGAAATCAAATTCTGCAACTCTGGAAAATTAAAATGATTACAAGAATATGTAACTGAAACTTGTATTGATACAAATTGCTAACTATAACAACATAAGAGAAGTAATTTCTGAACTGCAAATATAGTTACATTGTTAATTTAAACATAGGTAAAATGAAATCTCTTAGCTAATGCTAAGTCATTAACTGACTTAAAATATTTGTGTTTTGCTCTGTAATTTTCTGTGTTAATTTGATATTCACCACTCCACTATATTTACCTTACACTTAGGCAGACACATTTAATTCAGCCTGATTATTCTGCTTATGAAGAAATGCAATATTCAGTAAAATGTATAAATACTTTAGAATAAGTTTTCATTATTTAATTTTCTTCTATGAAATAATACATTTTTTAAAATATTTGCTGTTTTCTTCAGGTTCTAATAGTTCTCAACTTGTAACTGTATAAAATGTATTTTAAAAAAGGCCTTAATATAACCAACAAACTAAAGGATTTTGCACTAGATGACAGTGTACATCAATAAAATTATGACTTCTTTTGAATGTATGGTTTAAAACAATCAGAACTTTTCATACAGCTCAGTTCATCACATGGTATCTATTCAAAGACTCAACCCCAGTAATCTGAGTCTTTATAATCTCTGTTTAAGGATTTATGAAACAGAAATTCTGATAAATCCAACAGTTACCATTTACTCACAGTCTACTAAATGTCAAGCACCTTGCTGGGTATCTCACAGATGTGACTTCATTTGAACCTCATGAGAAGACCACAAACTTGGTATTATTATCCAAAATGTTATGTAAGGAAACTGAAGCTTAAAGAAGTGAAATGACTCACCCAATTTTTCACTGCAGGCAAGGGGGCAAAGCCAGAATTTGAAGTCACTATTGCAAATTCTACCACTTTACACCGTGCCATGATGCCTTGATGGAATATTAAAATACATTTGTTGAACACCTGTTATGTATAAGACCTTGTACCCAACTTCAAAGAGGATTCAGGATGAATGAACACAATCCTAACCCTCAAAAAAGCACTGGTGTTATATGGAAACCAACTTGACAATAAACTATTTAAAAAGAAAAAAGAAAAATAAGAAGGTGAAAAGATGCCCAGAGGAAATAAAAACATTAATTTGAAAAAAAAAAATCCTAACCCTCAAAAAAGAAATTTCAATCTAACTGAGGTAGAAGATAAAAACAAAAGATGTACAGGAACGCGTGGGTGGTTCATTCAGTTGGGCATCCAACTTCAGCTCAGGTCATGATCTCATAGCTAGTGAGTTCAAGCCCTGCATAGGACTATCTACTCTCAGTGTGGAGCGCACCTCAGATCCTCTCTCTCCCTCTCTCTGCGCTCCCCTGCTCACTCGCGCTCTCTCTCTCTCAAAAAGAAATCAAAATTTTAAAAAAGAAAAAATGTGCATAAGTAGTTTTATTACTCATGAGAATATAGGTAAATTGTGCTTTTTATTAAAGTTTTTAGTACAGAATGGGACATGCTCATCATAAATCATATTACAATGGATCTATAATCACTGTATTACCATGTGTTCCTTCACAAGCTAAATCTCAGATAAGAAATCTCGTTAAAGGGTTTATTTGGTAAAATGGACCTCATCAAAATTAAAAACTTTTCAAAGGAGGCTGATGGGCATCGAGGAGGGCACTCGTGGGGATGAGCACTGGGTGTTATATGGAAACCAACTTGACAATAAACTATTTTAAAAAACTTTTCCTATGTGAAAAACCTGGTAAGAGGACAAAAAGACAAGCTGCAGACTGTAACAGGATACCTGAAAGCCACATGTCTGACCAATAACCAGTATGTATAATATACAAAGAGCACTAAAAACTCCACAGTGAAAAAAATAAACAATTCAATGAGAAGATAGGCAAAAGGTATAAACAGACATTTCTTTTTTTTTTAAACAGTCTATTGTCAACTTGGTTTCCATATAACACCCAGTGCTCATCCCCATGAGTGCCCTCCTCCATGCCCATCACCATCCTTCCCCTCCCCACTACCCCCATCAGTCGCAGTTTGTTCTCAACTTTCAAGAGTCTCTCATGGTTTACCTCCCTCCCTCTCCCCCTACTTCCCTCCTTCTTCTCCCCCACATCCTCCATTAAGTTCCTCCTAATCCTCCTATACGTGTAAACATATGGTATGTGTCCTCTGCCTGACTTATTTCGCTCAGCATAACACCCTCAAGTTCCATCCACGTTCCTACACATGGCCAGATTTCATTCTTTCTCATTGCCATGTAGTATTCCATCATATAGAAAAACCACATCTTAAACAGACATTTCAATGAAGAGGATATAGAGATGATGAATAAGCACATGAAAATATCTTCAATATCATTATCCAGCAGGGATAAGCAAACTGAACCTACATTGAAATATTACTTCATATCTATCAGAATGGCTAATACATAAAGTGATGATAGCACTAAGTGCAACTAGCATGTCGAGAGACTTGATCACCCATATGTTGCTGGTAGAAATGTAAAATGGTACAGCCACTCCGGAAAAATTAGATGAAGTGTTTTCAAACTAAACATGTAAATATCATATGACTCAGTGACTGCAAACCTGTGTATTTATTTATCCCAGAGGAATGAAAATTATATTCATGCAAAAACCTGTAGTTGAATGTTCATAGCAGCTTTCTTTGTAAAAGCCAAAACCTGAAAACAGCCCAGATGCTTCTCTATGGGTGAATCATTAAACAACCTGTGGATCATACATATGCAATACCGCTCATTTGCTCACTTCAATCCTACCTCTTTTGAAGTGTCTATTTTTAATCAAATTATCCTTAATTAAACCACGAACCACTAGCAGACTACCTATATGAAAATCTGCTTGGCAAAACTAATGAAAGGTTTGTAGAAAACAGATCAAAAGCAGGTAAAATCTTGTTTTTAAATGTTTATACTATTATTCCATTGTGAAATTTAACTCCTCCAAGTGTTCCCTTAATTTCAAATTTTATCCCAACAGAACCAACTTCATGACCCACCTTAGGAACCAAGGAAAAAGACATTTTATTTTTTTTAAGTTAATGCTCTATTTATTAGGGAAAAAAGACCAGCATTTACAACTTGGAATAGACATAAATTGTAGTTTCTTGAACAGCAATGTTGATGATTGGGCTAAAGTCTACACTACAGCCCAGTCTCCTGGCTCCAAGCCCTGGTTCAGAAGGTTTCAAAAACAGAGTCCAAAGATACTCCCTTGGAAAGGGTTTCTTTTTAAAAATATGCGTGAATGGTGATAGCCTGACACCCCCACTTCGCTCCAGGACAACATGGACGACATCAAAGCAACACAGGCAGCACGGCACCAGGATGTGTGTCCCTGCCACCGCGAGTGGGTCCGCACAGAAGTACAAGAGGGCTGGCCAGCTCAGTGGGGCTGTGTCTGGACATTCTGTCCTTCACCCATTTTTCTGCACAGCGTCCTGAGGTAAGCCAATTTTAAAGGTTTTTTCTCAGTAAACCAGGTTTGACGATTTATACTAACCAACAACTGGAACACATTTTGAATAGGTTTTAAATCTGTTGGGTTTTTTTTCATTTTTCATTTCTAATACAAAAGCCTGACTGTGCTAAATTGTCAAGCTACATGCATGAAAAACCGGCTGGCCCAAACAGTGTCATAATCGTTAGCAAATGGAACTGCAAGGAGTCCACCAAGTGCTTTCCTATCATTGAGGCAGTACAAGTGTTAGTATTGTAAAACTGACGTGGAGCTTGATCTTTAGGGGACAGGACCACCAACACATATGTGGGGGTTTTGTGTGTGGACAGAAGGTCCTTTTGACATTAGTTTTGCTTTACAAAAAGAGAATGAGTAGATGATTATTTGTGGGGGTTTTTTTGTTTGTTTTTGCAAGAGATAAGTAAAAAATTCAATATGATTTTTCTACAGGGGGCAAAAGGAGTTGGAAGTAGGTCTTCATTTTTGCTATCATCATCTGTATGAATTCTTCATAGTGGAGTTGTCTGTCTCCATCAGTATCTGCTTCTCTGATCAGTTCATTTATTTCTTCATCTGTTGGTGTTTCTCCTAAGTTTGTCCTGACACCACATAGTTCTGCCACACTGATGTAAGCATTCCCATCCTTGTAAAAGACCCAGAATGCTTCGCAAATGTCTTCTTCATTGCCCATATCTTTCATTTTTCTCATCGTCGTACTCAAAACTCCTGGAAAGTCCATGGTGCCATTAACATCAGCATCCACCTCCTCACTGATCATCTCCAGCAGTTCAGCTTCTGCTGGGTTCTGACTCCATGACCTCATGACGATTCTGTTCCTTTGTTGTGATGGTGCCATTGCCATCTTTGTCAAATAAGGAGAAGGCTCCCTTGAACTCAGCAATCTGTTCTTCAGTCAGCTGATCGGCCATGATACTGGCGAAGGGAGGAAGAACGGAGAGAGCGAGGCAGGCTGCAATAGCTCAGGGGCTGTGACAGCAGGGGTGGCTCTGTGGCTAAGAAAGTGTGCCTGGCACACTGTGCCCTGCCTCTGCCCCACTCCAGGCAAAGGCCATTTAAAAGCATACGAAGTATGGGGAGATGGGCATGGAGGAGGGCACTTGTGGGGATGAGCACTGGGTGTTATATGGAAACCAACTTGACAATAAACTATTTGTAAAAAAATAAAAATTTAAAAAAATTTTAAAAATAAAAACTGCAAGGTACTATAAAAAATAAAATGAAATAAAACTTTAAAAAGGCATACAAAGTGCATAACACTAGAAGAAATAGTTAGTACATGACCCACAATTTTCTGCAAAATTTTATCAAATACAAGTCAAAAGCCACCAGAAGCCAGGCTTGGAATTAATGCTTTCTTGCCATTTGAAGAGACTATTAGGAAAAGAAATTTTATCTGCACTTTCTTTGACAGATTTAAACCCAACTGTGTTTTACCCTCTCCAAAGGAAGCAACATTTCAGATATCATTTTTGCTTTTCCAGAATTGTTTTTCTAATTTTAGAAAAGTTATCATTTTGTGGTGTCTGGCTAGCTCGGCTGGCCGAACACGCAACTCTTGATCCTGGGGTTTTAAGTTCTAGCCCCCTGGTAGGTACAGGGTTTACGAATAAAAATAAATAAATAAAATCTTAAAGGAAGGAAGGAAGGAAGGAAGGAGGGAAGGAGGGAAGGAGGGAGGGAGGGAGGGAGGGAGGGAAGGAGGGAGGGAGGGAGGGAGGGAGGGAGGGAGGGAAGGAAGGAAGGAAAGTGAAAGTTTTATAAAGTCACAGTAAAGGTATAAAACACAACCATTTGCTACCATCTAGTGGAACTATTAAGTTTTGCACAGAAACATATTTTGCTTTAATATAATCATTCTACTTCATTACTTTCATCTGATTCTTCTTGATTACACAGATTTATGGTTGTAAAAGTAAAATTCCTTGATATTTGATACAAAATTCTTAAAATATAAGCATCACATGTAAGGTGCAAGATAGAAAGAGAAGAAAAGTCTTCTGAAGATAGACATTGCACTTTTTCCCATTTAAAATGATTTTAATAGCCATCCATAAACTGGTGAGAGGAAAAGGTCATGAACCACACTCCACCCAAATTTATGCTGAGAAGAATTTATTTTCACACAAACTGGCACTGTATCCTCATTCCCAGCTTGCTCCTATTCTACATGTCATTTTATTGCCAGACTTTTTCTCTAGTGTGCTTATGTCATGCAAAGCATGTCAAATATGTATGGTCATACTAATTACATTCTTCTTGAACATGGCAAAGCAATCCTGCTGGAATGTGAAAATTAAGAAACCAAATTATAAATGTGCCACATGGTCAATGATAGGAAGACAATATATAGCAAACACCATGTCCCACAGCACTGATTATGTTGCTTTGGCTATGTTGACTTGACAACTAGTCCAGAATAGAGGAGGCTTTAACAGTATCCTGTCCTATGCTCTCAGTGGTCACAATTATACAGATGAGTTTCCTACCTAAAACATATATGATTCTCTGCCAGTTATCGTTCTTAGATTTCGTAGTTATCTTAAGGTTTCCTTCAGCATGTCTGCCTTCTACAAGAACATTATACTGGAGAAGTGTATGTATTGTGAAATGAGTATTAAATCATACTTCTGACACCAGGTCATGGTCCCCTTGAGTCTGGCTACAGGATTACCTGCCATCTACAACATCAGGGGAGTCAGGCAAAGGTTTATATAGATAAGACAGACTCCCAAAGACATTTCTCACAAGGATTATTTACATTCAAATACTTCAAAAATTATTTTTTGGGGTCCTCCTCCATGTCAATCCTCTCGTCCCCAGGAAACACATCAAAAAATTTTCAAGAAACACCCCTGGTGCCATCCTGAGCAGAGCCCTGTCCCCTTTCATGCTCTGCAGTGAACATTACCTCCAAATAGCTTTGAACTGAACTCACAATATCCCAAGTAGTATAAAATTCAAATTTCCATTAAAATAACTAGGACATTTAAAGTTATTAGTCAAGGACAACAGAAAGATGAAAAAAAGACAAGGAAGACACTATTGTTTTTTTAAATGTTTTTTTATTTCTAGGAGAGAGAGAGAGAGAGAGCGTGAGCAGGGGAGGGTCAGAGAGAGAGGGAGTCACAGACTGAAACAGGCTCCAGGCTCTGAGCTGGCAGTCAGCACAGAGCCCGACGCGGGGCTCGAACCCACGAACCGCGAGATTATGACCTAAGCGAAAGTCGGACGCTTAACCGACTAAGCCACCCAGGTGCCCCAGGAAGACCCTATTGTAATGAGATGATCTTTCAGACTAGTCTGTCCTTGAGGACATAATGATGGCTAATAAAAAGGGAGTAGCTCCAGTAATTCCTCTACTCTAATACACTCCAAATGTGGGTAGAATACTACTGGGAAAGTAACTTTTGTATTAGCTATTGCCGCCCATCCCAGGACTATTCAATAAGTGTCCTGGCCCTGAAACATTCCCCTAAATGGAAGTTGGGCACTGAGTTATCACTTGGCCCCAGATTATTCCCGGAAAGAAACTTTTCCCCTGAAGGAATCTCCCCTGCCCTGGGTAAACTGTGAACTTCTCCATATTGCTTACGCATGTGTGTCACATGGCATCTGGCCTACCCCATCAGTGTATCTGCTCCCTCTGCTCCCGCTGGCAGGAAAGGAATGGGGTCTTCAACTGCAGCACAGGATGGATGTGCACAGCACATCACCCTGTTAATCAGGAGGGACCTGCTGGCCATGGGAGACTGGCACACATTACAGATGCTGATCGTGTGTTTCTTCTCCTTTCCATGAGTAAAGCACTATTCTAACCAGGGTCTTGTGTGTTAATTCCTGCTTGGTAACTCACAACCCATTGAAGATGCATTGTGCCAAGGTACATGTACTCCTTTTTCTCATGGGTGGCAGTGTTATGATCTCTGCCATTCTCCACACAATGGAACTCCTTAGTTGGGACTGGTAGGTGGATCTTTGTACTCAACAAATACTAAGCCTTTATATGAGGAATAAGAAAGCTACCTGAGCAAGAGAAGCCTAGTTACTTATCAACATTCATTACTTCCCTTCTTATACAGAACTGCAAGTTTTACCTGAGCAAATAGCCAAGGCTCTTGCTGTATACTTCAGCCCCTTCCCCTTGTGCCTCCTTTTAGGGGCTAGACATGGTGGTGGGCAACCTCTGACTATGTAAAAGAAGGAAACACTTTAAGATGCCAAAGTAATAAGACAGCAGCACAACCAGCCTAAAAAACAACCAAAATTCCTACCCAGAATTGTACATAAGACTGGAATGAACAAGAGATGTCAGAGGACAACAGCCAAATTATAGAAACAGCCTCAATGTCCATCAACTGATGAATGGATAAAGAAGATGCGGGATATATACAAAATGGAACATAACTCGGTGACAAAATAGAATGAAATCTTGCCATTTGCAACGACACAGATGGAGCTAGATAGGGAGTATGATGCTAAGCAGAATAAGTCAAAGACAAATACCATATGATTTCATTCCCAATGTGCAATTTAAGAAGCAAAACAAACAAACACATGGGGTGGGGAGAAAGATAAACCAAGAAACAGACTCTTAACTAAAGAGAACAAATTGAGGGTTACTGGAGGGGAGGTGGTTGAGGGGATGGGTGAAATAGGGGATGGGGATTAAGGGGTGCACCTGTTGTGATGAGTACTGGGTGATGTATGAAAGTGTTGAATGACTAAATTGTACACCTGAAACCAACATTACAATGTTAACTAACCAGAATTTAAATTAAAACTTGGAAAAAAAAAAAAGACATGCTAGAATAGGGAGTTGGGAAAAAAGTGAGAGCTCAAGAGAGAAAATATGGGTGGAGACCCCATCTTCACATCAGTAAGATTTGGCAAAGAAGGGACCAGAGACAAGGAGGAGTTTAAAGACAGGTCCTTGGAAAACACTAAAACATAGAGGAGGGCAAGAGAAAGACAAGACAAAGAAAGAACAGAGAAATAGGATGAAAAACTAGAGCACAAAAATCATCAAATAAATTCAGCAACAACAATTAAAAATGCACAAAGGACTTAAACAGGTATTTCTCTCAAGAAAGTATACAAATTACAAAAAAATTAAGCACATGAAAGATGCTCAACATCACTAATCAATAGGGAGATGCAAATCAAAACTACAGTAAGATACCACTTCATGCCCATTAAGATGGCTACTAAATCAAAACTACAGTAAGATACCACTTCATGCCCATTAAGATGGCTACTATGAAAAAACCCCAGAAAATAACAAGTGTTGGTTAGAATGTAAAGAAACTGGAACCCTTGTGCACTGTTGGTGGGAATGTAAAATGGTACAGTCACTGTGAAAAACAGTATGGCATTTCTTCAAAAATACTTTTAAAAAAACTGCCTCATGGCTGGGAAAATTGGAGAGCGACATGCAGAAGAATGAACCTGGACCACTTTCTTACACCGTACACAAAAATAAACTCACAGTGGATGAAAGACCTAAACGTAAGACAGGAAGCCATCAAATTTCTCAAGGAAAAAGTGGACAAAAACCTCTTTGGCCTTGGCCACAGCAACTTCTTACTCCACATGTCTCTAGAGGCAAGGGAAACAAAACCAAAAATGAACAATTGGGACCTCATCAAAATAAAAAGCTTCTGCACAGCACAGGAAACAATCAGCAAAACTAGAAGGCAACTGATGGAATGGGAGAAGATATTTGCAAACAATACATCAGATAAAGGGTTAGTATCCAAAATCTATCAAGAACTTATCAAACTCAACACCCAAAAACAAATAATACAGTGAAGAAATGGGCAAAAGACATGAATAGACACTTCTCCAAAGAAGACATCCAGCTGACCCTCTGACAATGAAAAAGTACTCAACATCACTCATCATCAGGGAAATACAAATCAAAACCACACTGAGACACCACGTCACACTTGTCAGAATGGCTAACATGAACAACTCAGGCAACAAAAGATGTTGGCAAGGATGTGGAAAAAGAGGATCTCTTTCCCACTGCTGATGGGAATGTAAACGGGTGCAGCCCCTCTGGAAAACAGTGTGGAAGTTCCTCAGAAAATTAACAACAGAACTCCCCTATGACCCAGCAATAGCACTGCTGGGAATTTACCCAAGGGATACAGGAGTGCTGATGTATAGGGGTACATAAACCCCAATGTTCATAGCAGCACTCTCAACAATAGCCAAAACATGGAAAGAGCCTAAGTGTCCATCAACTGACAAATGGATCCAGAAGATGTGGTTTATCTATACAATGGAATACTACATGGCAGTGAGAAAGAATGAAATCTGGCCATATGTAGCAACATAGATAGAACTTGAAGGTGTTATGTTGAACGAAATAAGTCAGGCAGAGAAGGACACATACCCTATGTTTGCACGTAGAGGAGGATTAGGAGGAACTTAACAGAGGACCATGAGGGAGAAAAAGGGGAAAAATAGTTGGGGAGAGGGAGGGAGGTAAATCATGAGAGACTTTTGAATGTTGAGAACAAACTGAGGGCTGATGGGGATAGTGAGGAGGGGAAGGATAATGATAGGCATGGAGGAGGGCACTTGTTGGGATGAGCACTGGGTGTTATATGGAAACCAACTTGACAATAAACTATTGAAAAATGAAAATTTAAATAAATAAAAGCAGATCTTGGGGTGCCTGGGTGGCTCAGTCAGTTAAGCATCCAACTCCTGATTTCAGCTCAGGTCATGATCTCACCATTCATGGGTTCAAGCTTCGTATCAGGCTCTGTGCTGTCAGCCTGATATGAAGGGATTGTCTCTCTTCCCCTCTCTCTGCTCCTCCTCTGCTGGCACTCACTTTCTCTTTTGCTTTCTCTCTCAAAATAAATAAATAAACATTTTTAAAAAGCAGATCTTGGGGCACCTGAGTAGCTCAGTCGGTTAAGCGTCCAACATTGGCTCAGGTCATTATCTCGTGGTTCATGAGGTTAGGAGCCCTGCGTCGAGCTCTGTGCTCATGGCTTAGGCCTGGAGCCTGCTTCCAGATTCATTCTCTCTCTCTCTCTCTCTCTCTCTCTCTCTCTCTCTCTCTCTCTCTCTCTCTCTCTCCCTCTCTCTCTACACCTCCCCTGCTTGTGCTCTCTTTCTCTCCCTTTTTCTTTCTCTCTCCCTCTCTCTCTCTCTCTCTCAAAAATAAAGAAACATTTAAAGAATAAAAATTTAAAAAGCATATCTTAGCACATTCTGATGTAACCAACTATCCCTTGTCACCAAACACTTTATCTGTGGGGTTGGCTACTGTCCCAAAGATCCCATTCCATGTTGGATGGATCAACCTGCTGAGTGTCACCTGTATTTTTACAAAAGGGCTTTGTGACCTTATGAGTTTCAGAAGAAGAGAAGTAAAAAAACACACACAAAAACAGACTCATAAATGGAAAGAACAAACTGGAGGTTTTCAGAGGGGTAGGGGAATAGGTGAAATAGGTGAACGGGACAAACTTTCAGCAATAAAATAAGTAAATCATGGAGATGAAAAGTACAGCATATGGAATATAGTCAATAATACTGTAATAACCTTGTTTGGCAACAGACGGTGACTACACTTACTGCGGTGAGCATTTCATAATGTACAGAATTGCTGAATCACTATCCTCTACACCTGAAACTAATGAAACATTGTATGTCAACTATACTTCAGAAAGAAAGGGGAAGGGAGGGCAAGAAAAAAGAAACATCATGGAGTCAATCTGTCAAAATCAGGTGAGACAGAGTCCCATGTAGTGTTGTCTCATATGAAGAGACAACTTTTATAGCAATTCTGTAGTAGACATAACTGTTCTCTCAGGAACATAGAACACTAAAGTGCATAAAAGACACAAGTTATTCTTTTTTTAACTTTTTTAACATTTTTTTATTTTTGAGAGACACAGAGAGATGGAGCATGAACAGGGGAGGGGCAGAGAGAGAGGGAGACACAGAATTCAAAGCAGGCTCAGAGCCTGATGCAGAGCTTGAACTCATAAACTATGATATCATGACCTGAGCCTAAGTTGGACACTGAACCAACTAAGCCACCCAGGTGCCCCAGAAATTGTTCTTTTACGAGGGATTCTGTGTATGAAATCACTATGCCTTCAATTTTGTTGGAAATTGTAAGCCTCCCCTCTGATGGGCATCCAAGGCTATACAGAATGATACCTTTCACTTGCCAATCAACAAGATATTATAAACAGTGAAAACACTGGACATCAGAGAAATTTTTCTGGTACACTATAAATATTCAAAATTTTAAAAATAATACATTTTAATACCAGTTACACATAATTAGAGAGTATCTCAATGACACAATCACTTTTCACTTTTTACCTTTTCACTGAAACTTCTCCCAGCTGCCCTCAGACACATTTTCCAGAAACACAAATCATAAATACTTTCTCACAGACACCACAACACAAGCGTCCAACATTACATGTACCTTCCTCCAGTGGAAGCCCAGGGAAAAGAGGGAAGGGAACATGGGGATAAGAAATGACACCAGTAAACACAGGTTGCTCATACTTCTATCCATTCATTCCAGGGCACAAGGATACTTTTATCAACAATGATGCGCCAATTAGCTGATTCCGATCTTACCTCTTGCTACCTAACGCCCCTGGATGCCAGGGCATCGATCTTACTACCAACCTGGCCCACACACCTTGGAAGAGGTTGGACAGAACTAGGGCCCTTAAGCTTCGCCCTCACCTACCATGGAGACACAGGTGTGCTGCCAGAGCCGGGAGATCTGTATCTCTCATAACCTGGCCTGCTCTGCTCTTCGTATGTGGGGCAAGTCTTTCTCCCTCCTAACCCAGCCTTGCTTTAAGACCAGGCCAGGAAAGTTTCATGTCATCCAATGACTCAGCCAGGGTATTTCCAAGTGCCCCACATCCCAGATGCCTTATCCGTCCTAAAATGGAACATATAGTTCCCTAGTGGGGGGGACTCTATTGTCCCTTTCATCCACCACTTAGGTGACACCAAGTACTAACAGATGCTAGGAAATCTAATTAGACACGAATCTGGCCGGTGCAGTCTTTTGTCTGAAAAGTGGGGGCACTGTAACTTTACTAGTCATAAATGCAATGCCAAATTTGTCACTGAACACACAGAGACGTGCAAGGCCAAGGAAAGGGCTCAACTTATTTAACACCTAAAAATATAAATATTCCTTTCATATTCTGACACTTTAGTATCTACAAGCAGAGAAAGAAGAAGGAAGCAAGAGGGCCAGCTCTCTGTGATTCCTGTCTCACCCACCAAGGACGACAGGGACAAATGGCTTCACCGCAAGCTACAGGATACCCCCTAGTGGACTTCGAGTCTGTGGCTAAATACGGTCCTGCTGTCTTACCCGAACTCCATAAGGGATGAACACGGAATGTCATGGGAGTGAGGACTGGAAGAGCGGGCGCAAAGGCAGCGCTGCAGAAGGCCTCACTGCTGCTGCCTGGACTGAGAGGGGCGCAGGGCCTAGTGTGCGACTCAAGAAAAAGAAAAGCTATGGTTGAAGCTCTCACTCCACCTCAAAACCAAATAAGGCTGTTTTCAGAGGTGACTGCGCTTCCATCAGCTACAGAAGAGAAAATGTCTTTGCTGAGCTCAACATGAGCTCTCTGAAACATACTAAACAAGTATGGAGGGACAAAGGTTACCTTCCCCTGTGTCAGTGACCAGGGCAGTGACAAAGAGCTTCGGACAACTGAACTTACATAGGATGGAGGTAGGGGCACATCAGCACTAGTGTCTGACACATGCACCTGAAGTCACAAGTCTAGGACCATAAACACATGGGCAAAAGATACAATCAACAGACTTGCTTGAAAGCGAACAGCACTTTCACCACACACAGTTCTGCTTCCCACGGTCCACATGAGAACCCAGTAAAAGGAAATGTACTCAGATTTTCTTGCAGGAAAGCACAGAGAAGCAGCACAGGAGGGCCAGACAACCACCACGAAGGGTGAGGCTAAAGAGCTAAGCAGCGAAAAGGGGTTCCTGTGGCAGGTCAGGAGAAAGGCACTAGATGGGGCAGCAGGCTGCAGCCTGAGGGCCTTTCAGGAAGCTCCAATCGTGCAGGGAGCTTAGCTCAAGACCCACACATATAAGGTGGCTGCAACCTGCAGCCCACTGCCGCTGCTGCCGTCAGAGAAACAGGACGGCTCTCTGGGTGCATGCCGATCCACACGAAGGGAATGCGATGCCTACTTTCTCCATGCCCACGCTCTGAGGGAGGCATGAAGACTACCTGAACTCTGCTCCAAGCAAATGGCAAACAGCCTCAGGAAGCTTGTCTTTCTCAATCCCTTAGAAAATCCTTAGTTTCGGGGCGCCTGGGTGGCTCAGTCAGTTGGGGGTCCGACTTCGGCTCAGGTCATGACCTCACGGTTCGTGGATTCAAGCCCCGCATCAGGCTCTATGGTGACAGCTCATAGCCTGGAGCTCGCTTCAGATTCTGTGTCTCCCTCTCTTTCTGACCCTCCCATGCTCATGCTGTCTCTCTCTGTCTCTCAGAAATAAATAAAACATTTAAAAAGATAAAGAAGAAAAGAAAATCCTTAATTTATATACATTTGTGTTAACCACTCACTTTCTAGGGTCATTTACTTTTTATAAAATCGAAGTCATCAGACCTATGTATGTCATTCTTCGGTACTGTTTTTTTTTTTTTTTTTTATGTTTTATTTCCGAGAGAAAGAGGCATAGTGTGAGCAGGGGAGGTTCAGAGAGAGAGGGAGACACAGAATGTGAAGCAGCCTCCAGGCTCTGAGCTAGCTGTCAGCATAGAGCCCAACGCAGGGCTTGAACCCATGACCCATGAGATCATGACCTGAGCCGAAGTCAGATGCTTAACTGAGCCACCCAGCCGCCCCTCTTTGGTACTGTTTTGAAAGAGGTATACACTTGCTGACACATGTTTCTGCCACAGTCTTTAGTTCCCTAAACAGGCAAGTTCAGACATAGAAGGCAAAAGTCCAATGGAAAGTACCAGAACCATGGGAAGACTATTTGTCTAACCACCCATGCCACAAAATGCTTTCTTGGAATCTGCTGTGTGTATACAATGGTATCCTACTACCACACATGTAACCTTTGTCTTTCAAAAAAACAAATCTGATTCTACAAGGAAATCACAAAAACAAAAACACTGTTCTCTCAAGGTATACTGGATTTATTTTCAAAAGGAAAAAAATCAAGCTAGTTTAAAAAACTGTAAACTGTCACATCTAGTATCTAACCATTCATGGAAGTTGGCTTTTCTATCTCAGTTTTTAACCAAAGGGAGCAGAAGCTTTACTTATAAGAAAAAAAAAAGTTTAAGTACAACTAACCTACAGAAATTATACTAGTGTTTTATTTTGTGTTGTTTTAATGTATCTGGAACTTCTGTTCTTTTCAGTCCTCACTCACTTTTCTGACTAACCTGAACTGAAATCTTGTTTGGTAAGGTTATCTTTGACCTCTGACTTCCCCAACTACAGACTTTTTATAGCACTTGTAACTCGATCCATCTTTGACATTTAACTCAACTAGCTATTTTCTCTGTGGAAACTTCTGCCATTGGCTTCCATGACACCGTTCTTCAGTTCCTCGCCTGGTCTTTGTAGCTACTTTTTCCAGTCTCCTTTAGTCTCTCTTTTTACTTTATTTCTTAATTACTGATTTTCCCTGGGGTTCCATTCCTGACCCTACTGTTTCCACATATATTTCCTGGGCAACTTTACTAAGCCATGAATCAAAGTATCACAAGACACTGATGAGTCTACAATTTCAAACTTCAGCTCTGTCTACTCGCCCTGGCCAAAGTTTTTCAGACAATTTGAACTGAATGGGTCCCAAGAACAGCATATTTTCTTTTCACCTTCTTCCCCTACTGCCCTAAGACCTGCTCCTTCTCTTCTGTATTTTCCATCCTGTGGCATCACCATCCATTGTGGAGCCAACTAAAATCGTTTTAAGTGAGGCTGTGCTAGACTCCCTTCCCTCCAGGACCTTGCTCATGTTCTTTCTCTACTTGCAACATCCTCAGATGGCCCCTCCCTTAGTTAACACTTAAAGATCCTATATTTTCCATGCTAATTCCTCAAAGACACTCTCTTAGCTTTATTTTCCAAAAGGTGTTTCAAACTGACTTTTTCTGCTTAGAATTTAGTACAGCCCAAAACAATACACACCCTTGAGTGGTTATTAAATAAATGACTGTGTTTTTCACTTTCTCACTGTTTTGCAAGAACACAGCAGCCATACTTATTTTGGTTCACCATTTTATCAAGCACAGTCACTGGTACATGGAATGCTCTTAATCTTGGATATTGCATGAGTGAGTGACTTCAGGGTACCTCCTAATGCCTTTGAATATCAATCAGTTGCTATACTGTATTGCTTCTATCAAATCACATATCTTTCAAATCCGCCCTTTCATTATCATCCCCAGTCTAGTCTGTGGGGGAGGTCCTCAGCATCCCTTGCCTACCATCAGCCACTCCTCCATCCACCAAACTATTAGTATTGTCATTTTTAAACACAAATATGATTGATTATCCTGCTCTGGAATATTCAGTGACTCCCAAATTTCTCCAGGAACAAATTTAAACTCCTATGACTAGTCTATAAGATTCTTGACAATGTGAAGTGAATCTTCAGGAAGCCTGTCTTATCTCCCCTAGAAATGGGAAACACATGAAGCAGTGTCTGACTCAGGCGAGTGACTTCCACAACCAGGGCTGGAGCTGCCCTGAGAAAGGCACAGAGAGGTGTGCGGCTGGCCAAGTGAATCGCAAGACCACACAAGACCAGACTGGCCAGATGTGGCCTCATTAGGATACAAAAACTTGGGGACCTGCCCATCCGGGGCTGAGCCCAGGGCAGGTGAACCCCAACATATCACATCAAAACAAGAAAAATGAGTAAAAATTTGGAAACTTTTGGTTGCCAAAATGAAGGACCACTCACACTGGCAAGCTAACAATGACTAGGTACATGAGCTCCCGTGCATCTGAAAGCCAACAAATGCCCATCTTTTTAAGGAGCCTACAAATACATAACACAGGCTCTCTGAGAAAACCCATATGCTTAAGCACCGAGGTGTGAATGTTAACGGACAAATCCACACTGGAGATGACAATGCAATACAAAAATTCCTTCTGAAGAACAACCAGAAGACTTCGAGCCAGCAGACAGAAGGGAGGCAATATACCATAGGGTGTACACGAACCCTGACAACTCCTAAATGATGGGATGAAGGGATACTGACTTCCTTCCAACGTGAAATATTTAAAGGGGAGGAGGAAATGTACCCACAGGGCCTACGATTAAGGGTACAGTGGGAGAAGACACTCTGGGTCAGGCATATTCCTGAATGCCTGCCTTGGGAAAGATTTTGAAAGCAAAGAGACCTTAATACAAGTATATGCAGATGCCCCAAAGACCAAACTGAAAATTGCCACAGACCCCAAATTCTAAAGTAAGCACGGTAACACCCAACGAAACCAGTTGTAATGGCATTAGCCCACTCACTACCTAAGAATGTAAAAACTGAGGTGGAAGGAGGAGGAAAGATATTTTGGACAGATCTGAGGGGGAATTTTCTACCTGCGTGTAAATCTGCGCTCCCTCCCTTTCGACTCAATGTTATAATTACATTTTCTATTTAAATGGGAGGTACCTGCTGGGGAAGTGACACATTTAGAACCCAATGTGACGTTCTTTAGCATGTGTGCCACCGGGGGCCATGTCTCTTCATGTTTTGTTTTTTTTTTAAGAACCCAAGCCATCCTTCAATGGCACCTGCTTCCGGGAAATGACAATGGATACAAACAGTCTATCAAATGTCCCATAGAGTTCCCCACTGCTAGATATTCTGCACAAAAGTGGCACCATTATTTGATGGCTATCATGGGCAAATGCAAATTTAAAACACAGTCCAATTAACAGCCCTTGCATGTGACGTTCATGGGGGTTTCACAGCAATGATCAGAAAGCGGACCTACCACTCTCCATGCCCAGTGATAATGTTGAGAGGAGGCCAGAGCGCTTGGTCTGGCACATTTGTCCTGGAAACTGGAGATGCCCTATTAGACTGTGCAGCTAACATTCCAGGCATGTCTGCCAGGCTTCTGTAGCCTGATGTGCTGGAATCACTAGGACTTGTTTTCGATACAGGGCCTAAATTATATAAGTATTACCATTTTTTGTTGTCTTTTTTTCTTTTTCTTTCTTTTTTTTTTTGTCATCAAGTCTATCAAGGTGAGCATGGTCTTACTCTGGGTGGGGCAGGTATCATGAACTTGTTGATTGCATTGATTTTTATCTTCAAAAAGTCATTACCTGTGCTCCACATGGAGCATGGAAACGAGGTGTGTATCTCGTGCAATCAGAAGATGATGTTTGCCACCAGAGAGGCTGAGACATCAATACCTGGGCATGGCCTTACCAGACACCAGCCCACAGCATGAGCAGATGAGAACAAACCTTGACTCAGTCAAAAATTACCAATGTGTGGGGCACCTGGGTGGCTTAGTCAGTTAAGTGTCCGACTCTTAATCTCAAGATCATGAATTTGAGCCCCTCACTGGGAATGAGGCCTACTTTTTAAAAAAATAAACAATGTGCTCGCTTCAGCAGCACATATAAAAAAATAAACAATGTGCTTTTTGGGAAAGAGGGTGTTCAAGGCAGATGACCATAGCCCAGACCCCACCCATTGAGCAGTATTCCTTTTTTCTTTTCTTTTTTAAAAAGTGTTTATTTATCTTGAGAGAGAGAGAGAACAAGAGAGGAAGCAGAGGGAGAGAGAATCTTGTCTGTTAATTTTTTTTTTTTTTTTTCTAGGAGAGAGAGAGAGAGAGGAGCAGGGGAGGGTCAGAGAGAGGGAGTCACAGACTGAAACAGCTCCAGGCTCTGAGCTGGCAGTCAGCACAGAGCCCGACGCAGAGCTCGAACCCACAAACCGCGAGATCATGACCTAAGCGAAAGTCGGACGCTTAACCGACTAAGCCACCCAGGCGCCCCAATTGTCTGTTAATTTTTTAATGTTTTTATTTATTATTGAGAGACAGAGAGAGATAGAGCATGAGCAGATGAGGGGCAGAGAGAGGGGGAGAACAGAATCTGAAGGAGGCTCCAGGCTCTAAGCTATCAGCCTAGAGACCAACGCGGGGCTCAAACTCACAAACCGCGAGTTCATGACCTGAGCAGAGGTCAGAAGCTTAACCAACTGAGCCACTCAAGCGCCCCGAGAGAATCTTAAGCAGTCTCCATGTTCAATGCAGGGCCCAATGTGGAACTTAATCTCCCAACTGTGAGATCATGACCTGAGAGTCAAAATCAAGAGTCACTTATCTACTCAGCCACCCAGGTGCCCCAGTATTACTTTTTGTATGTGTGATGAACAGCTGTATGCAGTGTTATTTGGGGTCATATGAGTTCTGCAGCTCATCACACTCCACCTGCCAGTATTCAGGTGGGTAGGATAGTGATTGTGACAATGTAGATGACCAAGATTCTCAGGAACTTGAACATACTGAAGCTACTGGAAGGCTAATGAGCTAACACAGATATTGCATCTGATACAGCCCCATCTGGAGGTGGACTAAACACTTTTTCCAGTACCTCTTAGAATCCATTAATGCTTGGTTTCTTTCTTTCATGGATACACCATTTTCACTTAAAAATGGATGCTTCTTGGGCAATATTTATGTTGTTTGGGTTCTCATTTGCAATCGCACTGGAATGTCAAGAATTCACATCATAACAACCTGCTCTTGCTTTGTTACTCCCTCAGTGTCCACCCACATACACTAAGGAGGCAGCACTGGTCTGTCAAATGGCATACTTCAGGTGGCAGGTTGAAGGAAACACCAGGAACAAATTCCACAAAGTGCCACTGTCTGGTGGCCAGATTGTTTTGTAAAGCTTCTAGTCTGTATTAAAATCAGTCATTGCCACTCACTCAAAAAACACTTTACACAGGTAACTTTGCAAAGTGGTCTGTATAGTTGGTTAGAGACTTTCTCAGGCATGCTGTTGGCCAACATGGATGCCTTTTAAATAATCTCATGCAGTGTGCCAAGAAATATCAAGTATGAAGTGCATACAGTACTGAAAAAGATTATCATATACATTGCCACAGTTCATTTCTAGATATATTAAGGACATCACTCTCACCTAAAAGAGATCAGGAATTATCTGGATATCAGTGCACTTGTTTTGTTGAAGGTGTGTGTGTGTGTGTGTGTGTGTGTGTGTGTGTGTGTGTGTGTGTGAGAAAAATCATTAGCAATTTTTATGTTATATTGGGAAAAACAACGAACATGGGTTATAATCTAAGCCCAGTGAAGGTAAAGTGGCTCTGATCCCACGAATACAGAGACATCTGAAGAAAGCATTAGCATGTCCACCACAGTGAAAGCTGCCTCCAGTCTACAGAATAAACTCTCTGATTACTACGAGATAAGGATGCTCAGGTTCAAAGAGGACTAAAAAAAAAAGAAACAAGCAAACACACAAAAAAGGACTACTCTCCCATTCAGCTATGACACAGCACAGTGAGGCACTGAACACTAATGCCTTTTCACAGATTTCACAGGGTGGTTGTAGGGTGGTATAATCTCAGCACTCTCTCTCTCTCCATTAGTTCCTTGCTCATTACAGAGTCATCCTTTCACCCATATGCTCCCTTCCCCTGACATCCCAGTATCCTACACTACTTTAATGGTATCTACTAGGTAGCATAATGCCTTCTAGTTCCATCCAAGTTGTTGCAAATGGAAAGATTTCATTCCTTTTCATCACCAATACTGCATTATATATATAAACCACACCTTCTTTCTCCATTCATCAGTTGATGGACATTTGGGCTCTTTCCATAATTTGGCTATTGATAGCATTGCTATAAACTTTGGGGTACATGTGCCCCTTTGAATTAGCATTTTTGTATCCTTTGGATAAATATCTAGTAGTGCAATTGCTGGGTCATAGGGTAGTTCTAGTTTTAATTTTTTGAGGAACCTCCACACTGTTTTCCAGAGTGGCTGCACCGGTTCATGTTCCCACCAGTAGTACAAGAGAGTCCCCTTTCTCCGCATCCTCGCCAACATTTGGTGTTTCCTGAGTTGTTAATGTTAGCCATTCTGACATGTGTGAAGTGGTATCTCACTGTGGTTTTGATTTGTATTTCCCTGATGATGAGTGATGTTGAGCATCTTTTCATGTGTCTGTTAGCTGTCGGGATGCCTTCTTTAGAGAAGTGTCTATTCGTGTCTTCAGCCCATTTCTTCACTGGATTATTTGGTTTTGTTTTTTTTTGTTTTTTTTTTTTTTGAGGGTGTTGAGTTAGGTAAGTTCTTAATAGCTTGGCTACTAACTCTTTATCTAATATGTCATTTGCAAATATTTCCTCCCATTCTGTCAGTTGCCTTATAGTTTTGCTGATTGTTTCTTCTGCTGTGCAGAAGCTTTTTATCTTGATGAGGTCCCAATAGTTCATTTTTGCTTTTATTTCCCTGACTGCAGAGACATGTCAAGTAAGAAGTTGATGTGGCCAAGGTCAAAGAGTTTGCTGTCTGTTTTACCCTCTAGGATTTTGATGGTGTCCTCCCTCACATTTAGGTCTTTCACCCAGTTTTAGTTTATTTTTGTGTATAGTGTAAGAAAGTGGTCCAGTTTCATTCTTCTGCATATTGCTGTCCAGTTCTCCCAGTACCATTTGCCAAAGAGACTATCTTTTTTTCCAGTGGATACTCTTTCCTGCTTTACTGAAGATTAGTTGGCCATACATTTGTGGGTCCCTTTCTTGTTTCTCTGTTCTATTCCATTGATCTATGTGTCTGTTTTTGCCAATACCATACTGCCTTGAGATTACAGCTTTGTAATACAGGTTAAAGTCCCGAAATGTGATGCCTCCCGTTTTTCTCTTTTTCAACATGACTTTGGCTATTTGGGGTCTTTTCTGGTTCCATACAAATTTTAGGATTGCCTGTCCTAGCTCTGGGGAAAATGCTTGTGTTATCGTGATAGGGATTTCATTGACTGTATAGGTTGCTTTGGGTAGTACTGACATTTTAACAATATTTGTTTTTCCAATCCAAGAGCATGGCTGGGAAAGCCTGGTGGGATCCTGGCTGTGTATTCATCCTACTATCATTGTTTTAATAGTAGCATTTCCCCCACTGGAATATTCCTTACAGTCAAGAAAGAATTGCATGCACTTAACAAAGCTCTTCCCACAATACACTCAGAAGTATCAGTTACAACATTCTGTATGTATAATGGCTGATATATAAATCACATCAGTCTTTATTCTACAGTAAGAATAACAAGGAAATAGAAAGACTTTCCATGCCCATAGATTTAAAGAACAAATGTTGTTAAAATGTCTATACTATTCAAAGCAATCTACACATTTAGCGCAATCTCTATGAAAATACCAAGAGCATTTTTCACAGAGCTAGAACCAACAATCCTAAAATTTGTATGGAACCACCAAAGACCCCCAAATAGCCAAAGTAACCTTGAAAAAAGGAAGTAAAGCTGAAAGCATCACAATTCCAGAATTCAAGGTATATTACAAAGCTGTAGTGATCAAGACAGTATGGTACTGGCACAAAAAGAGACACACAGATAGATGGAACAGAACAGAAAATATGAAAGTGAATCCACAACTATAGTCAGTTAATCTTTGACATAGCAGGACAGACTACCCAATGAGAAAAAGAATGTCTCTTCAACAAATGGTGTTGGGAAAACTGAACAGCAACATGCAAAAGAATGAAACTGGACCACCTGACCACACCATACACAAAAATAAATTCAAAATGGATGAGTGACCTAAATGTGAGACCTAAAACCATAAAAATCCTAGAAGAGAACACAGGCAGCAATGTCTTTGACATCAGCCATAGCAACTTCTCCCTAGATATGTCTCCAGAGGCAAGGGAAACAAAGCAAAAATAAACTATTAGGACTGTATCAAAATAAAAAGCTTCTGCACAGCAAAGGAAATAATGAACAAAACTCAAAGGCAACCTATGGAGTGGGAAAAGATATATGCAAATGACATATCTGATCAAGGGTTAATATCCAAAATATATAAGGAACTTAGAAAACTCAACACCCAAAAAATAAATAATCCAATAAAAAACGGGCAAAAGACATGAATAAACATTGTTCAAAGAAGTCATGCAGCTGGCTAATAGACACATGAAAAGATGTTCAACAGCAACGATCATCAGGGAAATGTAAGTCAAAACTATAATGAGATATCACCTCACACCTGTCAGAATGGCTAAAATCAACAACACAAGTAACAACACGTGTTGGCGAGGATGGGGAGAAAGGGGAACCCTCTTGCACTGTTGCGGGAAATGGAAACTGGTGCAGCCACTCATTAAAAACAGTATAGAGGCTCCTCAAAAAGCTAAAAATAAAACTACTCTATGATCCTGCAATTGCACTACTGGATATTTACCTAAAGAACACAAATATACTAATTCAAAAGGATATATGCACCCC
Source organism: Proteles cristata cristata (assembly GCA_017311185.1). Taxonomy (NCBI): domain Eukaryota; kingdom Metazoa; phylum Chordata; class Mammalia; order Carnivora; family Hyaenidae; genus Proteles; species Proteles cristata. The sequence goes on along the minus strand of JAESUZ010003477.1, from coordinate 87,305 downwards.
AATGATTATACATGAAGCAACATTATCTACAATATTTCTACATTATTTCCAAATCTACATTATTTCTAAATTATGGAAACAGGTGAAGAATCCATTGACTGATGAATGAATAAAGAAGATGTGGTGGGTATACACACACACACACACACACACACACACACACGAATATTACTCAGCCATAAAAAGGAATGAAGTCTTGACATGTGCGATGACATGGCTGGAGCTAGAGAGTATTATGCTAAGCAAAATAAGTCAGAGAAAAACAGATATCATATGATTTCACTCATAACTGGAATTTAAGAAACAAAACAAACAAGCAAAGGGAAAAAGAGAGACAAAGAGGCAAATCAAGAAACGGACTCTTAACTATAGAGAACAAACTGATGGTTCCCAAAGGGGAGGTAGATGGGAAGGGAATGGGTGAAACAGGTGAAGGGAATCAAGGAGGGCACTTGTGATTAACACCAGGTGGTGTATGGAAGTGTGGAAGTATAGAATCACCATATTGTACATCTGAAACTAATATTACACTATGTTGACTGGAATTTAAATAAAAACTTTCAAAAAAGAATAACTTTCATATCCAGTGGAAGGAAAAATTTCAGAATGCTGGGGGAGGCTCTAAGGCAGCAGACTGGCTTAGGGTCCAGCATCTAGACAAATGAAAAGCTTCAACAACCTTGACTGCAAGTTCCTTATTTGGAAGCAAAAAATAATGTAAAAACAGGGAGGGGGACAAAACATAAGAGACTCTTAAATATGGAGAACAAACAGAAAGTTGCTGGAGGAGTTGTGGGAGGGGGGATGGGCTAAATGGGTAAGGGGCATTAAGGAATCTACTCCTGAAATCACTGTTGCAGTATATGCTAACCAACTTGGATGTAAATTTAAAAAACAAATTAAAAATAAACAAAAAAATTAATTAATTAATTAAAATAATAAACAAAAATAAAAATGAAAAAAGAATTTTTGAAAAAGAAAATTAGAAAATGCTCCAAAGGCCAAAATAAATGTCTAGGATAATACTATAATACTTGCCAAAAACATGAGCAAAACTGGGTCAGCTGGAACTAGTCCATTTCAAAATTAGAGATATGAAAACTGAGGTGGAAAAAGAGGAAAGAAACTTTGGAGGAAGTTAGTGTAGTATGAATTTTCCTCCTCAGATTGAATCTGGGCCTCCGCTCCCCTCCCCAACCTCATCATTGAGCACCACTTTAAATGGAAGGTAACTGCTGGGAAAATGCTGTATTTAGACCCCAAACTGTCTTTCTTAACTGTGTGCTCCATTGGGAGTTTAACAGCAGTTTTTAATTCCTCTTTAATTTTTTTTTTTTTAAGAATCTTAGCCATCTTTCAATGGCATCTGCTTCCTGGGGATCACACAGTCAGTCAATGGTCCATCGAATACCCCATAGTGTGGGTACATCTTACTACAAAGGTGGCATTACTGTCTGATTTCATGTGGCAGGGTGAATCCAAATATAAACACACTCCAACTAAAAATCTTTGCACAAATTTCCCCCATATGCTATCCACAAAGGGGTTGGCAGTGTCATACTCAGACAAGGCACCAACTACAGTCAATGCCCAGCAATAGCTTCCAATACAGGGAATGAGCCAGATGTAACACTTTTGTGTTTGGGACCTGGGGATCCCCTCTCTATTCAACTGTGTGGCTGACCCTCTGAGCCCCTTTCCAGGCTTCCTTCGCCTCATATGCCGGAATCACCAGGTCTTGTGTTTATGCCAGGTCCTTAATTGTAGATGGATTTCCATGCCTTGTTGCACAGTCTATCCAGGTGACCACGGTCCTAACCAGAGCAAGAGAAGTCTGATTAGCTTGATGATGCCTTGAACTTCACGCTCAAAGGACTCCTATCTATGTGCACATGGGACAAAAATATGATGTGTGTATGTTTTCTGTTAATTAGCTGATTATGTATGCCACTTTAGAGACTGAGACTTGATCAATCAGCTATCACATTGCTAGGATCTCTCCACACTGTTAGCCTCTGGGTGTATCTAGGAGTCAATCAAAATGTAAAAAGGTGCATTTGATTAAAACTTTCAAGAGCAAGCACAGCCCCTATCTCCATTCATTAAGCAGGATTCCCTTTTCCATGTAAACATGAAAGCAGCTTTCCCTGGTGTTCTACAGCTTCTGCTACAACTACAATTGTTCTGAACTTTAAAAAGCAAACAGATCCATGTATTAGATCAAAGCATCTTTAGGAACCTGAGTGTACTGAGCGGCCAGGACACAGGTTGAGAGCATAAGCCCTGCATCTCAGTCAGTTGCATCTTGCTGGTGACCAGACACTTTTCCTGCATCTCTACAATACCATTAATGCCTAGTGTACTTCTTCTCTAGATATGCCTTTTTGTTTTAAAATGGATGTTACTTGGGCAATACCCACTTTATTGTTCTCATTTAGGACCCATCCAATGACAGGGAAGTGAGCATGTAAAAATCACCCACCCTCTTGCTTTGTACTCTCTATATGCAGCAGCACCCACTAATACACAGCAATATCTCTCTTAAATGGGGTATATATGGGTGGCAATGTCAGAAAAGCACCATTAACAAATTCCAAAGGGTGCCATCTTCTCGCCAGAGGTTACAGTCTGCACAAGTGTCAGTAACATAACCCCTCAAAATACACCATGCAGATGCCCAGTGGAAACATCTTCTGTACAGCTTGTTGCATAGTTTCTAAGCATGTTGCTGGTCCAAGTAGATGCCTTCCGAGTAATTTTATGCAACAAGCTGAAAAGGATCCCCATGTAAGGTATGAATTTAACCCAAGACTGATCGAGCTTATCATATGCTGTGCCAAAGGTAATTTTTCTGGAGGTTTTGAGGTCATCAGATTTTCTTGAACAGGCTAGGAGATTGTTATCAGGTCATCTGCTGCCATGCTTCAATAGAACTAAATATGGGTGGCTGGCCACTGACTCTTAGACTGGTTACTCAGATACTGGACTCTATATCTAAGGCAGAAAGTACACTATCCTTAGTCTTTCCAATCAGAAAAATATCATCATTGAATGATAAGAGGCCTCCTCTGGTGAAGATTCAGTCTTTTTTAGGTCTCAGCCAATCCATCAGTGACAAATCCTGGAAAGCCTTAGGTCACCATGTGGCAGAACAGAGAGCATATTTTGCATGCTGAGCCCCATAAAGGCAAACAGGCTGTAATCATCTGATTACAGTGGAATATGGAGAAAACAGTAACATGTCCAGCCAGCATTTCATACCAGACTCTTCAGTCTATGGAACAAACTCCATGACTATTGATATCTGGAACTGCGAGGGCAAGAAGTCTGTTGGTGCCATCTGTGATCATGATAATCCACAGAGAGGGGCAAAGTACACTGGCTTTTCTCATTGGTCACACAGGACTACTGTAGAGTGATGTAGACCAAGCACCTCTGCCTCCATTAATTCCTTGATCATGTAGGGACCTCTTTGCACCTTCTCTCTAACCCAGTTTCCTACACTGCTTTACTGACAGCTCATAGCAGGGCTAGAGAAGGCCTTTGGGCTCCAAGTTGTCCATCTGTCTCATTACCACTACTGTAATCATGGCATTTCCCCATTGGGAACATCCCTTAAAATCAAGAAAAGAACTACACACAGTTATTTCCACAAAACATTCCAAAGTTACAACAATTTGCATGTCTACTGGTCCATATTGGATTTATCATCAACTCACATCAGTCCATAGTTCAATGTGAGAGTCATTTCTACATCCAAAGTAAATTTTTGACATGAGGTTGTCAAGGTAGCAGAGTGATTTCTACTCCTGTGCTCATAACAACAAAAAAGCTTGGAACCTGTCTGTGGTTGAGTCCCCAACACACCTTAATGAGTGGATAAAGCTTCCTGTTCCAGTTGTAGAATGTCCAGTGTGTTTTGATCTCTATTTTAAGCCCTTATTTGTTCTTGAGTTTGAAATGAGTTAAATAAACACCAGTCAGAAGAAGACAGGGTGCCTGGGTGGCTTAGTCGGTTAAGCGTCTGACTTTCGCTTAGGTCATGATCTCGCAGTTCGTGGGTTCGAGCCCCGCGTCGGGCTCTGTGCTGACTGCCAACTCAGAGCCTGGAGCCTATTTCAGAGTCTGTGCTCCCTCTCTCTCTGACCCTCCCTGCTCACGCTGTCTCTCTCTCTCTCTCCTAGAAATAAATAAAAATATTAAAAAAAAAAAAAAAGAAGAAGAAGAAGACAAATCTCAGGAAGGTTTTCTAGGTCTTCTTGGTCCTCTTCCTGTCTTACCATGTGCTTGTGGCCTGACTGCCTTAGACAGTCAATAATCACCAGGGATGATAATTAGGCAACTGGGTGATCTCCACCCCTTGTCCTCTAGCAAAATTGACAGAGCTCTCCCATCTGCTACTCAAGAGGGACACCTCCACTGCTTCATGGGGTATTTGCCGAAACACATCCTTAATATCCCTTCTATTTTATGCACTGTAGGAACAAATCTAACTACATTTCCAAGTAACTAGCTGCCTCATGTTACCACTTTATCCATGAAGTCTGCTACTGTCCCCTGGGTCCTGATTTATACTTTACTAGTCAAACCACAATACCAATTATATATTTTTACACCATGTATTGCATGAATGGACTTGCAGACCTCTCAATGACAAAATCCCTTTTAACTCCTTATCTTTTCACCATCAGTTCTGCAGTTGCATTCAGACACCTTCTTCAGAAACACAGACCATGGATATTTTTACACAAACCCTACACCATGAGCTTCCAAGAGACTACCTATTCTCCTGAGGTAGAAGCTCAGGAAATAAAAGGGAGGAACATTCAGGGGAAGCTACTGGAATCAGCACAGATTTGCACCTAATTCCAGCCATTCTTAGGCCACAAAAAGTATACCTGAAAAAACAGAGAGGGGCCAATTGGATAGGTGACTTCAATCCTACCTCTTTCTGCCTAACCCTCTAATTTTTTTTAATATTTTCTTTATTTTTGAGAGACAGAGAGTGTGTGTGTGTGTGTGTGTGTGTGTGTGTGTGTGTGTGTGTGTGTCTGTGAGCAGGGGAGGGACAGAGAGAGAGAGCAGGACAGAAGACCTAAAGTGGGCCATGTGCCGAGAACAAGAAGCCTGTTGCGGGGCTCAAACTCACAAACTCCAAGATCGTGACCTGAACCAAAATCGGATACTCGACTAACGGAGCCACCCAGGTATCCCTAAAATTTTTTAATAAGTATCATACATGACCAGATCCCAGAGAATCTATCTTTACCCCAACCTGGCCCGCACACCCTGGAACAGGCTGGACAGTGAGAGGGCCCTTATGCTCCCCCTTCATCCACCATGTAGATAAGGGTTAGTTACCACATCCTGGGGAGCTGTATCTTTCATTAACTGGCCCATGTTGTTCTGCCTGATTCAAGAAAGATCTGATCTCCTCCAAGGTACCCATGCTGGGCAAAAATATCAGGAGAGTCTCATCTCATCTACTGAAATGGAGATCTAAAAGCCCTGTCATTCCTAACACAAAATTCCTTACTAGGGAGACCCTATACCCAAGTCTCACTTACACATTAGATGAGAGGATGTAACTAAATGCTGGTGATCTATCCTAGTCACTAACCTAGCCAGCATGGCCCCTTATGTAATAAATGGGCAAGGTACTTTTATCAGCCACAGTTTTGAGGCCAAATGTGTCATCTCATGCACAAAGACATACATGGCCAAGAACAAGGTCCAAAATACTGTTCTAGTAAAAATACAAAAGAGCTATTTTTTATATTTAGACACTTTAATGCCAGCTCTGAGTGAACCTTGACCCACACACCAAAAATACAGGACAACAGAAGAGAATGAGTGATGTCAGTGAAAACTGTAGGGTATCCCCTTGTGGGTGAGCCACTTATAAACTGCAGCTAAGTGGTTTTTTTATTCTGCAGCTCTATACTCAAAAATACTTAAATCTCAAGAGACCCTAAAGGGGATAAGTAAAGTGCCTTATGATGATGAAGGTTGGGGGGCGCCTGGGTGGCTCAGTCGGTTAAGCATCCATCTTCAGCTCAGGTCATGATCCTGTGGTTTGTGGGTTGGAGCCCCTCATCAGGCTCTGTGCTGACAGCTCAGAGCCTGGAGCCTGCTTTGGATTTTGTGTCTCCCTCTCTCTCTGCCCCTCTCCTGCTCATTCTCTGTCTCTCTTGCTTTCAAAAATAAATAAAACATATTTTTAAAATTTCAAGAAAAGTGAGAGATGTTGCCTCCACTGGAAGGTACAAAAAGGGGGCTAGCTGGGGAGAGAAAAGCACTTCCAGCAGCTGCATAAGAGAAGAATGTGTCTTCCATGGTGAAAATATGGCGCATGGGAAAGAGCTTGATGGGCATTTTCTTCACCCTCAGAAGAGAGAGACAATGACTGCTTCCCGCTTGCCTGAAGAAAATAACAAAGTTTCAGTATGCTTGGTTTCTGTCTCCCTGAGTTAGGGAAGCACTAGGAGTACTATCTCATTTATACAAATAAAGTCAAGAACTTGAGTCATGATCTGCCCAGATCTGAAGGTACAGTGAGAGGGCTGGATCAGAGCGAAGGACTCTTACAATATATTCAACTGTATCGATTACAAAATCTTATGTAATTGGTCCCAAAGAACCCACCTGTAAACTCACATCAACCCACAGTCCAATCTGAAATTTATTTCCACACCTAAAATAAATTGTTGACTGTGCTCATTGGGGAATTCTAGGAAACAGAGTTATTTGTGGACCAGTCACACTATAAACGCTGAGAGGTCTGATAACTTTAAGTGCCAACAAGTTCCCAACACAGCTTGACCAGTGTATAAAACATCCAGTTTCAATTAGAGAAGAAGGGTCTCAACCCCTGCCCTGTACCGGTATACTGTTGAAGGAGAAAGGTCTGGGTAGAACAGTGGTACTGAAGGAGTCAGTTTAACATCCACTGATTTCAGCCAAAGGGTCGAGGTTCTCTTGTCCTCCTACTATCGTGAGCAGTATGGTCACGGCCAGACTGACTTACAACATGGGGTCAGCCACAGGAGAGTGGAGCCACAGCTCCACTCTTTATCCTCCACAAAAACTGGCATAACTCCTTCATTTGCTAGTCAAAAACAAAGTCTTTATAATCCCATTGGGCTTGTGTCCAAACCCATCCTTAACATCGCTTCTTTCTCCCTCATTGTAGGAATGGACCTTAGTACATTTTGACAAAACCAACTGCCCAGAGTCATCAAACACTTTATCACTGAGGTCTGCTACTGCTCCCCAGACCCTACTCTACACTTGGGTGTGCTGGGTCTCACCTAGACTTTTCCAAAAAGGCACTGTAACCTTATCTCCTCCAGAAGGAGGGAATTTTAAATCCGTGGAGTCAATCTGCAAAGAGAAGGTGGTACAAATCCCCATGTACTGTTGCTTGTTTTAATGAGAAACTAATAGGCAACTTTTGCAGAAGTTTTGAAGGAGCAACAACTATTCTGTCAGGAACACAATACCAGAGTGTGTGGAGGACAGCAGTTGTTTTTTGGCTACACACACAATTCCAAGTGTGAACTCATTTAAATAAATTTCAGTATTGTATCTAGCAAGTATGCCCTCAAATTTCGTGGGAACTGTAATTCTCCCTTCTGCTGGGCATCCAAGGCCATCGAGAATGACATCTATAACTTGCCAACCAACAAGACATCATTATACATTAAAAACTTCAGACACCAAAGGAACTGTCCTCTGATACCATAGGAACACTGACAGTTCAGCACGTAACACATTCCAGTGACACATCAGTACGTGCTGCATACACTGAATCAGTTTGCAGGCTCTTCAAAGACCAAATCACTTTTAACTTTTCATCTTTTCACTAGAAGTTCTATAGCTACATTCAGACACTTTTTACAAGAACATACACCACAGATATTTTTACATGTTTATAACACACCAGCTTATAGGAGACCATCTACTCTCTTTGGATAGAAGCAGAAAACAAAGGAGAAGCAGGGGGTCCAAATGGAACCAGTATACATGGGTTTGCATGTCCTTTCAGCCATCCTTCGGCCACAACAAATGTACTTTTAACAACTAGGCACCAATTGAACAGTCAATTCCAACTTTACACCTTGTTGCCTAACCCTCTGAACAATTTTCAGCAGGTAACATTTACTATATGGTCCCAGAGAAACCTCATATTCCACCCTGGCCCACATATTCTGGCAAAGGTTGGACAGTGGGAAGACCTGTGAGATCACATCTCACCCACCATGTGGACAAGGAACATGCTACCAGATCCTGAGGACCCACACCTCTCATAACTTGGCCCACCCTGCTCTCCAGATCCAGGGGAGCACTGAAACCTCCTAACCTGCCCCTTCTGTACTAGTAGATCAGGCAAGTCTACTCTCACCCACAGATAGGTTCAGCTGGGATCATCAAAGGTACCACCATCACCATTTTAAGTGAGAGAATGTGACTCCAGATGCTGGGGAATCTGTCCTAGCCACGAATCTGACTGGGAGGATGGCCTCTTATCCATTAAAGGAGTATATTAACTGCATCAGCCACATGATCAGCGCCACATTTGGCATTTCATTCAGAGACATACAAGGCCAAGGAGAATATTTTAAAGGCCATTTTTACATTTTGACACTTTAATATTTACTAATACAGCAAAAAAGAATGAAGCAAAACTCTATCTTCCTGTACTCCTTAGGCCATACTCCAGAAAAGACACGAGAGCAGAAAACAGACAGAACTACCTGAGCGCAGGCTGTAGGGCACCTGCTTACGCAGAAGCTGCCCCTAGGCTGCAGAGAAATGATTTCCCGTTCTGCAGTTCTGTGCTCAAATGTAGGCAGCGCAGAAACTCCAGTATCTCAACAGACACCGAGGGATACGAAAACTGTCTCGTGAAAACGAGAGCTGGAATGACTGGCCCAGGTGCAAGAGTTTCAGAAAGCTTCACCTGTAGCCTCTGTGTCTAGGGTGACACAGGTATGGCGTCTGATTAGTGTCAAAAGAAAAGCCAGGGCTTGGGGCCGCCCTTGCCAGTAGAGACAAAAGGGAGCTGGCATGGGAATGAACTGGAGATGATAATGCTCCACTTCACTACTATGATGTTCAAATGACAGCGTTTCGTCTAGGCCTATAGAGACTCACCAGTATTTTCAATAGAGCACTGTGGCCTGAGCAGCCTCCAAGAGGAAAAGATAAAACCTCATGGACTCAACCTAGGCCCAACTTGAAGACAGGCCACTCGAGGGGCAGCCACTCACAACTGCATGAGCTGCTGGCCTCAGGTTTCCCAGCTCGGTACTAAGCCTGTAGTATTTGGGGGCACTGACAAGTCGTAGAAACGGCAGGAGGAACATAAATGTGAGGGACTGGTATCCCCAAAATGAAGTGCTACCCCACAGTGGTTTGGGAATATGGGTTCTATCAAGGCCGTTGATACATAAACCAATGTGTGAACTCTCCAGTTCTTTTTAGTGATGGAGTGACCTCAACTTCTACCACAAGCTTCTTTCTTCTTGAGCGAAGTAAGATATAGCTACAAAGGCCATTTTGAAAGCTTTAGATCTACAAAAGTCCAAACTGCCAGGATCTCAGGAGATTTTAATCATGCCACTTGCTGCCTCAAGCCACAAACATTTTTCAACAGGCTGCAAATACTGTCAGGTCCAGGAAATCACGAGATGAAGGCATACTGGATTACACCCACACTGTGTGTGCCTTGTCTTCTATATATCTTCCAATTCACCCCTTTTTCTCCACTCTATCTCCTTTTCTGTTTTTGCCAAATGTTCCCAAGTTCTCCTTCTCACTCATTATGCAACTGTTCTCTATAAAGAATGCAATGGCTCGAAGACTTAACACAGGACCCAAATCATTTAAGGAGACTCTTAAGTAAGATGGGCAGGGAAAATCCTAATGGAATCCATTTTCACATACTCATCTCCTATAGATAGACAGATAGATTCCTAAGTTACCTCTGCCAGCTCATTTGATCATGGAGCAATTCTAGAAGTTCAGCCCTCCCTTTCCAATATCAACTTGTCCTACTATGAAAGACAAGGTTACACAAGTATTTTTCTAAAAGAACACTGCACTTTAGCTGACCTCAGGATAAGAAAGCTAAAATATCATGGAGACAATCTGTATCAAAAGCTGGAGCCAGACTGCTCTGTCCATGGAGGAGCTGAACCCAAGGCCAACATGGAGACAGCAGCCCTAAGATGCCACCACCACCATACATGCAAGCTTGGGATGGAGATTCCTAGCCTGGTGTTGGGAGTCCCAATAAGCCACAACCCAAAAGGCAAAAGAGTTCAAAAGTGGGAAACTGGTATTTTCCAAACAGATGGACTACACACACTGGTCATTCCAGATTGACTAGACACCAGAAGCTGTAATCAACAGCCAACAAACACCGAGTCTTTTTAGGGGGGCTTGGGCAATACAAAAGAGGCTCCCATAAAATACACACTAGTCTAAACACCTCCATTGAACAGTGGAAGTTTGTACTGGAGATAATTCAAAATAAAGTTCTAAGACCAACAAAAAGACTGTAGCCAGAAGAGATGACAAGGGAATCAATATGTGGAAGGGTCTTCAGGTGCCCTGACATCTCACAGAATGATGGGATGAAGAGGTACTGCCTTCCTCAACACTGGAAAGTTGTAAGGAAAGGCACATACAGTACCTACAATTAAGGGTGCATTGGAAGGGAGGTGCTGTCGGACATGAACAAAAATCAATGCCTCAAATAAAATGTTGACAGCAACCCATCTTCATATATGAGCATTTTGGCAGAGGTTCCAAAGTCCAAAACAACAAATGTTTGGAACTTCATATTCTAAAGTGAGGTCATATACTGTCTTGCCAAAAACCTGAGCAAAAGTGGGTCAATTGGCATTAGTTCATTTCCTGATAGAGATGAAAATCTGAGGTAAAAGAACGAAGGAAGAAAGAAACCTGGGGGCAGTTATCAGGTAGGCATTTTCTTCCCTGACCAGAATCTGGGCCTCCTCCCCACATCCCCAAACTCATTAAACCTCAGATTTAAATGGGAGGTACCTGCTGGAGGAATGCCACATTTAGACCCCACACTGACTTTGCTAAGCCTGTGCTCCATTGGGAGCTGAGTATGGACTATCCATTCCTTTGTTTTCCTTTAAAAATTCAAGCCATCTTTCCATGGTATCTGCAGCCTGAAGAAGGCACAGGAAACAAATGGTCCATTAAATGTCACATGAAGTAGCCCACTGCGGAGTGCATTTTACTATAAAAGTGGCCCCAATACTTGATTATATGTGGTCAATGAATCCTAATGAAATCATAGTTCAACTACAAGTCCTTGCATAAAACGTCCCCTTCTGCTGTACATGTACATATGACTGATTTACTGTAGTCCATGTCCAATGGTAACCTTGAAAGGAGGATCCGGCACCTCTGTGTATGGGACCTGGAGATGCTCTCTCTACTTGACTGTACAGCCACCCTCGTGTGCTAGAATCACAGGGTCTTATTTCGGGGCCAGCTCCAAAACTGTAGATGGATTACCCTCCTTAGTGCACAGTCCATCCAAGTGACCAGCGTGCTAACCTGTGCAGGACATAATCTAATAAGCTTGTTAATTCCAATGAATTTCATTCCCAAGATGATTCCTGTGCATCACAGAGGGCAGAAACAGGAGGTGCACATCCCATGCAACTGACGGATTATGTTTGCCACCACAGAGATTGGGAATCGATCATCCAGTCATCTCGTTGCCAGGCACCTGTCTACATTGTCAGCCCGTGGACTCATGCCCAGGAGTCAGTCAAATGTAACAAGGTGCATTTCAGGGCCCGTTTTTCAGGGCAAGCACCACAGCCTGCAGGCTATGCAGACGAGCTCTACCATCTAAGCAGACTTCCTTCTTCCACACTTAGGGGCAAGGGGTTTTCTTTGGGCTTGTGCGGCTTCCAGAGCCCATCACTCTCTGTCTGCCTTTAGTTTAGGGGTCATGCGTATGCACCAGCCCCAGGTGTCTGTAGGAAACTGGGTGAACAGCAGTCATCAGAAAATGGAGTGTTGGCACCATCTCTCCATCTCAGTCATCCAAACATGGAGAGTGACTAGACACTTTTTCCCAAACCTATCAGACATTATTAATGCCTGGTTTACTTCTTCTCTGGATATGCCACTTTCACTTAAAAATAGATTATTTCTTGGGCAATACTCACTTTGTTGGGGTTCTCATTTGGTGTTCTTCTCACTTTGTTGGGTTCTCACTGGATGTATGACAGGAAAGTCAGACCCTATCAGCACCTGCTCATGCTTTGTCACTCTCTCAGTACCCATCAGTACCCACTAATAAGCCAGCGATAGTCTCCCAAATAGGGTATATCAGGTGATGATATCAGGCAAGTGCCATAAACAAAATCACAAAGGGTGCCATGGACTTTGCTACAGGTTTCAGTCCACATAAATGTCAGTTTCTGATACAGTCTCTCAAAACACACTGCATGCGTGATGTGCCTGAGTAGAAAACTGGTCCATACAGCTTGAGAGTTTCTACCGCATATTAGTCAAATGGCTACCTTTTGAGGAGTCTTTTATAAAGAGCTGAACAGGATCCCTATATGGGGTATGGAGGTCATCCAATACTGATCAGCACTGCCAAATCTGCTCTGCCCAATTTGGCTTTCTGGAGGGTTTTAGGTCATCAGTTTTTCTATTTCCTTTTTTTTTTCTTAAATAGTTTATTGTCAAGTTGGTTTCCATATAACACCCAGTGCTCATCCCCACAAGTGCCCTCCTCCATGCCCATCACCCCCCTTCCCCTCTCCCCCACCCCCATCAGTCCTCAGTTTGTTCTCAGCATTCAACAGTCTCTCATGGTTTGCCTCCCTCCCTATCCCCAACTATTTTTCCCCTTCTTGAATACGCTCAGGGAATGTTATCTGGGCATCAATCTACATGCCTCACCAGAACTACACCTAGCTGGCTAGCTGCTGATTCTTCTCAGGGTTAAACTTCCAACATGGGTTACACAGGTAATAGATTGTCTACATAACACAAACAATACACTGCCCTTAGCCCTTCTATCAGAATTATGTCATCATTTAATGACACCAGGACTCTTCTGGTGACAATTCAGTCTTTTATGAGTCTCAGCAAATCAACCACTGGGAAATTATGGAATACCTCAGAACACCTTGCAGTAATCTGGAGAACATACATTACAGCTCCATAAAGACAAATACCCTCTGATCATCCAATTATCATATGATCTGGGAGGAAAAAGCATCAAAATCAACAGTGCTGCATACCAGGTCCTTCAGTCAGCACAATGGACTCCACGACCATCAGTCAGCACAATGGACTCCACGACCAGTAAGACATGGCAAATGATAATAACTGGAACTACAGGGGCAAGGAGGGCTGCTGAACTGAGTTTGTGGCCATCCATATTGTGGTATGAGGTACTAATGGCTTTTCTCACTGGTCACACAGGGTTACTGTAGGGTGATGTACTCTCTTTTGGCACCTCTTTCTCCTTTAGTTTCTTAACCAGTGTAGTAACCTCCTTTTACCACCCTCCTCATAAATCTTTACTGATAACTCATGGCTGTGCTGAGGAAGCCTGATCGGCTCCCAAATGTCCACTCGTCCTACTACCATTGTTCTAGTTGTGGCATTTCCCCATTGGGATCATTCTTTACAATCAAGGGCAGAATTACATACATTTAATGCAAATCTTCCCACAATACATTCAGCAGTAACAGTTACAACACCTTGCATGTGCATTGGTCTGTAAGGACCCACACATAAACTCACATCAGTCCGTAGTCTGATCTGCAATCATTTCCTATAAATTTTGGCAATACTCATGGAAATTTCAAGGCATCAGAGTGACTTATGTCGCTGTGTGCATAAGGACTTGAAAAGTGTGAAAAACATGAGTGTAGTCAAGTCCCCAAGACACTCTTACCAGTGGATAAAGTTTTCGTCCCAGTTAGAGATTCTTTAGGGTCTCGACCTGTTTGCTCTTGAAAGAATTAAGGCCTAGGTGAAAAGTCCATATTAAAAAAACATCAGTCTAAACATAAAAAATCCAGCAAATTTTTCTATGTCTTCTTGGTCCTCTTCCCGTCAAAACCCAGGGACTCGTGGTTAGACCAGCCTGAAACATGGGGGTTGGTTGGTGGGTTACTGAGTGGTCTCCACGTCCCTCCCCCAGCCCAACTGGCCAGGCCTCCTCTCTACTACCTGAGGAGGAAGGCTCTAGAGTCTCATTAGGTTTGAGCCCAAGGCCTGTCCTTACTGTTCTTTCCTTTCTGCTCTATGGAAGCAAAGCTCAGTATATCTTTGCATAACTGACTACACTTGAATAGGAAGGAGTATTTTATCTGTAATCATAGCCATCGGTCATACAGAAGCAGTATCAATTCCCCAGTGAGAGAGATGAGTGGGTAATAACCAAGGAATGTTTTTCTTAGATTTATGGAGTTCTCTGCCCTTTACGTCTAACACAAACTACCTACCCAATTCACCACGGATACCAAGGACAAAAGTGAAGGATCACATGCCTCCCCATCACCAAAGCATTTGGAAACACGATTCACAACTGTATACCAATGTTGTGGACACTGCAGTCTTAACTCTTCTGCAAATCTACTTTGGGGGTAGAGTGTAGGCCAAAAGTCCCATGTCCCAAAAGACTATGGAGTGAATGAGAACTTGCCTCATGATCACCTTGAAAAGGAGCTAGGAAGGTGAGTAAGACATGGCAAATGATCTGCGACATTCAGATGCGAGGTGTTTCAAGTTTTTCCCTGTGTGACCTATAGGGACATGTATAAAGTCACCAGGGCAAAAACACAAAGTCAGTGTCCTACACCTGGATAACACTGGGGAGCTTCTTCATTTGGGATATCTGTTAAGTCACAAAGTCACGGCATTCTTGGAGGAAACTTAGACTGACCATCACATGTTTCTCTGTAATACTCAGACTTGCATGACTGGAGACCCATGACAGATTATGAGATGAGGGATGATGTTATAGATGAAGTGTTTGGGTCCTACTCTCCCCTCCCCTCACCACAAACTCAGATGCTGAAGCTCTAATCCCCAGTGTGATGGTATCTGGAGACAGAGCTTTTGGGAGGTAATTAAGTTTAGATGAGGTCATGAATGCAGGGCCCTCATGATGGGATTTATGCCCTTATAAGAAGATGAAGAGACATAGAGCTCACTCTCCATCATGTGTGGACACAGTAAGAAGGTAGCCATCTTCAAGCCAGCAAGAGGGTCCTCAGTAGGAACCAAATCTGCCGGGACCTTGATTTTGGACTTCTCGCCTCCAGAACTATGAGAAATAAATGTGTGTTGTTTAAGCCAACACTTTTATGGTGTTTTGTTGTAAGCTGAGCTGAGTAAGACAGATGGGACAAATGACATAAGTGCAGCAGCCTCAGCAAGCTGCACTCATGACTCTGGAGTTTGAAGTACAAAGGGACTAGTGTCTGATTCACATAAAAAACAAGGTGGAGCTACAGATGCCCTTACCAGAAAGTACAATGAGAGCACTAACTTGGGAGCACCTAATACTCCCACCTCTAAAGAAGAGAGGATTTTGTTCTCCATGGTCACCATGTGGGGTCTGAGAAAGGAAATGTGATAGGGTTTTTCTCTACTCTCATAAGGTAGGGACAGCATATAACAAAGAGCTTCAGAAAGTTTTTCTCACATCCCATGGGGTTTTGGAAACACAAAGTACAGCATTTGAGATATGCGCATAAAGTCAAAAACCTGGGGTTGGAGCCAAACATACTCCCAAAGGCATCATAAAAGGGTGGTTTGGGAGTGAGCTGTACTTCTAGCACATGCAGAAGAAAAGACTGCATTTTCCACATTCCATGTGGATGCTATGACTGTCAGTGGTATAAGAAAGTGTTAAAAGGAAAGTACCCAAGGGAATATGCGGAAAGAATAGAGACAGCCAAACAGAAGGGTCAGTCACAAAAGGCCAAGAAGTTAAGTATGAGTCAGGTGGGCACTCAAGGAAAAGCATATTCCTGCAAACCTGCATTGAATAGGATTTTGAATACATATCCTCCCAGGTTAAGACAGTGCCAGAGGCTCCAAAGGCCAAAACAATAAATGCCAAATACTCTGATAATGTAATGTGAGGAACTAGGACACCTGAATTGTTATCATCCAAAATTCTTACGTTGAAGCCCTAACCTCCAATGTGACTTGTTTGGAGATAGGGCTTTAAGGAGGTAATTACAGCTGAATGAGGTCATAAGAGATGGGCCCTAATCCACTAGGACTAATGCCCATCTAAAAATAGGAAAAGACAGGATGCCTGGGTCGCTCAGTTGGTTGGGCGTCCAACTCTTGATTTCAGCTCAGACCTCACGGTTCATGAGTTCAAGCCCTGAGTCAGGCTCTGTGCTGACAGTGCGGAGCCCACTTGGGATTCTCTCTCTCCCTCTCTCTGCCCTGCCCTCACGCAGGGCACTCACTGTCTTTCTCTCAAAATAAATAAACTTTAAAACAAGAATAGGAAAAGACCCCAAACCATGTGAGGACAAATAAGACAGCCATCTGCAAGCCAGGAAGAGGACTCTCCCCAAAGACCAACCCTGACACTTCAGTCCTCCAGAACTGTGAAAAAAATAAATTTCTGTTGTTCAAGCCACCCAGTCTGGGGTATCTTGTTATAAGAGCCTGACCAGGCTAATAACCATCCTGCCAAGAAATGGACCTATGTGGTTCTCTTGACATTAGCCCATCATCCACTGCAGAGATATAAAAGAACTGAGGAGAAAAAAGGAGAAAAGAATTCACAGAGGTATCAGTGTGACAGGCATTTTTCTCCATATTCATGAAACATGGAAAAGGACTGTTTCTCCCTTGCCAAAAAATCACTGACAAAGGGCTTCATAATGTTGACTAAAGCCCGTGAAGACTAGGGAAGACAGGAACTAATGTCTGACTCACACAAGTAAAATCAAGAGGCCAGGGCTAGTGGTACCTCTGGATAAGGAACAGTAAAAGTGCATCTTGGGAGTAAGCAGCAATTCCACCATTTACAGAAGAGAAACCTTTGATTTCCATGGTTTATATATGAATTCTAGGGGGAGAAGGTAGCCTGAAATTACTTAAATACTAAGAGAAGCACATGAAGAGGCAAAATTTGACCCCAAAAGAGATAAAACACACAAAAGCCCTATGGACTGAAAGAGAGTCTCATGACCAGTCCAAGGAAAAGCACTGCATTTAGCAGGGCATAAAGCCTTAAGTCCCTAAAGGATGAAATGAAAATGCTTCTAAGAGATTATCCACTTGGGATTTCCTTCAGATCTCAGACACCAGACTCACACTATAATTTAATCAACTAGGCAAGGGTGGGCTCTTCTCCCTAAGCCTTTCTCTCACTGGAAACCACATCAGTGGTGCAGGGGGCAGTGAGAATGAACAACTGCACAACGAGGAAGAAGCTGCACAATTACACATTGATGAAAAAATAAAGGCAAAACATGGTTGCCTATTTTGTACTACATATCCATATATGTGTCATTTGCAAGACTCCAATCTTCAAGCAGGTCCTAGTTGGGAATGGAAGATATTTCTCAATGTTCAGTAATTAAAGTTTTGGTTGTTCTGTAATAAGCTTCTTAGAGATTGGAGGTAGCAACAGAGTATTTGGCTGTCTAAGGGTAACCAGAAAAACCATGGGACCCTCCTGGATTTTCCTCCCAGACATGTGAAGAACAGGTAGGTCCCCAACATAGTTTTCAGAAGAAAGAGAAAAAGAATAATTCTTCTTTCTTTTTCACCTCACTTACATCAGCTCCATAAGAACTCAAGGGAATAAAATGATCAAAGTCCAATATGACTATGGTCTAAAGTTCTTTGAAAACCCAAAAGCCACAATGAAGACCATAGAGTATAGAGGATCCATGTATGTTTCTACTATTTGATACCACAAGGTGGGAGGCAATGACACATTGTGACTTGTCAGCTCTCCACAAATATATTTTCCCTAGTGTTTTTTAAAGGTCTATAAAACAATGAAAGAAAAGATCTCAATTCCCAGTATGTCACGTTATGACAGGAAAACAGAATAAAAATGAAGAAACTGTTATTGAATAACAAGAAGCACTTCCCACACCAGCAGGCCCAAAGCAACTAGATCCCTGGAGCTGTGCTGAAATCAACAGCCTGTAAATACCAAGTCTTTACAAGGGGCCTTTGTAGGTCACATAGGTGGGAAGTCTGGATGCATCCTGACAACTTATACAATGATGGGATGAAAGGACACTGCCCTGCCCCAGCATTTGAAACATGAAATATGAATAAAGAATTTACCCATGGTTCCTATAATAGAGGGAGGAAATACGCTATGCATCAGACAGAACCCTGCAAGTCTGTCCTGAACAGGATGTTGAAAGCAACTCATCGTGGGAAAAGCGTTTGTGGCAGAGGCTCCAAAGGTCAAAACAATAAATGCCTAGGACCCTATATTCTAAGGTAAAGAACTGTACTATCTTGCTAAACATCAAAACAAAACTAGGTCAACAGCAGTAATGCACTACCCCCTCAGAGATATGAAAAATTGAGGTAGAAGAAGAAAGAAAACATTGGAGGGAGTTAGCAGCATGGTAGCCACTGTCAGGCCTCATCCCCTTCACCCAACTTCATAATTAAGGATTCTACTTAAATGAGAGGCACCTGCTGTGGAAATGTCACAAATAAAGCTCAAACTGATTTTGATAAGCATATGCCACATTGAGAGCTGAGCCCTGGTTGATTGGTTGTCCTTGCTCCTTATCTTCTTTTTTTCTAAGAATCTAAGCAATCTTTCAACAGCATCTGCCTTCCTGGGATGACAGTGGGATGAATGGTCCATTGTATGTCTCTTTAATTTCCCCACTGTTGAGTACTTTTTGCTGTAAAGTTGGCACTACTGTTTGATTGGATGTGGTCACCAAATTCAAACATAAAACACAATCCAACTAACACTCCTTAGTATCTTTTTCATGTGCTGTGCTCACAGGACTGCTAGTGCCATAGTCAGGAAAGGAATCAACTGCAGTCTGTGCCAGTCATAATCTTGAGAGAACAATATAGCACCAGGTCTGGCATATCTATTTATGGACCCAAGGATCCCCTCTCTACTTGACTGTATAACTGGCACGCTAAGCACTTTTCCCAGGCTTCCTTGGTCTCACACGCTAAAATCTTATTTTCAGGCCAGGTTCTGAACTGAAAATAGATCATGCCCTATGCAGTGGTCTACCCAGTTGGCCATGGCCCTTTCCTGGGCAGCTCAGATTGATGAGCTTCTTGACTCAACAGATTCTTATCCTAAAAGAGTCCCTATTCATGAGCATTCACATGAAGTACAAATAGGAGCTGTGTGCAATTGGTTCACAATGTTAAGATAAACGGAGGCTGGGGGGCGCCCGGGTGGCTTAGTCAGTTAAGCGTCCGACTTTCACTCAGGTCATGATCTTGCGGTTCGTGGGTTGGAGCCCCGCGTCAGGCTCTGTGCTGACTGCCAGCTCAGAGCCTGGAGCCTGTTTCAGAGTCTGTCACTCCCTCTCTCTCTGACCCTCCCCTGCTCACGCTGTCTCTCTCTCTCCTAAAAATAATAAAATATTAAAAAAAAACGGAGGCTTGGCCAAGCTTCAGTTCACAATATCAGCCTAGAGACATCTACCAAGTAGTCAGTCAAAATATAACAAGATATATTTCAGGGGAATTTTTTTTTATGACGTACAATAGAGTTTTTTTCTTTCATAGTTTATTGTCAAGTTGGATTCCATATAACACCCAGTGCTCATCTCAACACGTGCCCTCCCCCATGCCCATCACCCCCCCTTCCCCTCTCCCCCACCCCCATCAGCCCTCAGTTTGTTCTCAGAATTTAAGAGTCTCTCATCGTTTCCCTCCCTCCCTCTCCCCAACTATTTTTCCCCTTTTCCTCCCCCATGGTCCTCTGTTAAGTTTTTCCTGCTTCACATATAAGTGAAAACATACGGGATCTGTCTTTCTCTGCCTGACTTATTTCGCTCAGCATAACACCCTCAAGTTCCATCCACATTGCTACAAATGACCAGATTTCATTCCTTCTCATTGCCATGTAGTATTCCATTGTATAGATAAACCACATCCTCTTGATCCACTCATCATTTGATGGACACTTAGGCTCTTTCCATGTTTTGGCTATTGTTGAGAGTGTGGCTATGAACATTGGGGTACATGTGCCCCTATGCATCAGCACTTCAGGGGAATTTTTCCAGTGAAAACACCACAGACTGAATCTTCACCCCCCGAGAATTTCTTTTTCTATGCAGAATTGGTTTCATTTGGTTTTGCACAGTCTTTGGGTTTTCTGCATCTCACTACACTCCTCTTACCATTATTTAGTGGATTTACCTATAAAGATCTACCCAATCAGATCTGAGCATCTTCAAGAATTTGGGTGTACCTGGACACTTTTTCTTGTAACTCTGAGACATTTTTAACATTTGGTTTATTTCTTCTTTGTGTATATCACTGTCCCTTAAAAAATACATGTTCCTTGGGGAATAACCACATTGTTGGGATTTTCATTTTTAACCCATTGCATGATAGGGAAGTCAAGGCTTAACAACCCCTGATCTTGCTTTGTCACTCTCTTAGTGTCCATCAGCACCCACTAATAAGTCAGCAACAGCCTTTTATTTTTTTTTTTTACAAATAGTTTATTGTCAAATTAGTTTCCACATAACACTCAGTGCTCATCCCCACAAGTGTCCTCCTCTATGCCCATCCCCCCTCCCCCCCACATCCATCAGTCCTCAGTTTTTGTCAGCATTCAAGAGTCTCTCATGGTTTGCCTCTCTCCCTTTCCCCCACCATTTCCGCCCTTCTTCTCCCCCTTGTTCCTCCGTCAAGTTCCTCCTAATCCTTTTATACGTGCAAACATATGATATTTGTCTTTCTCTGCCTGACTTATTTCGCTCAGCATCACACCCTCAAGGTCCACCCATGTTGCTACACATGGCCAGATTTCATTGTTTCTCATTGCCATGTAGTATTCCATGGTATAGATAAACCACATCTTCTTGATCCATTCATCTGTGGATGGACACTTAGGCTCTTTCCATGTTTCAGCTATTGTGGAGAGTGCTGCTATGAACATTGGGGTACATGTGCTCCTATGCCTCAGCATTTCTGTACCCCTTGGGTAAATTCCTAGCAGTGCTATTGCTGGGTCATAGGAGAGTTCTATTGTTACTTTCCTTAGGAACCTCCACACTGTTTTCCAGAGGGGCTGTACCAGTTTACATTCCCACCAACAGTGTAGGAGGGTGCCCATGTCTCCACATCCTCGCATCTAGAGTCCTCTGATTTGCTCATTTTAGCCACTCTGACTGGCGTGAGGTGGTATCTCAGTGTGGTTTTGATGTGTATTTCCCTGATGAGGAGGGATGCTGAGCATCGTTTCATGTGTCTGTTGGCCATCTGGATGTCCTCTCTGGAGAAGTGTCTGTTCATATCTTCTGCCCATTTCTTCACTGGGTTGTTTGTGTTTCGAGCATGTAGTTTGGTGAGTTCCTTATATATTCTGGATATTAACCCTTTATCTGATATGTCATTTGCAACTATCTTTTCCCATTCCGTTGGTTGCCTATTAATTTTCTGAGTTGTTTCCTTGGCTGTGCAGAAGCTTTTAATCTTGATGAGGTCCCAATCATTTATTTTTGCTCTTGATTCCCTTGCTTTTGGGGATGTGTCAAGTAAGAAGTTGCTGCGGTGGAGGTCAAGGAGGTTGTCTCCTGCTTTCTCCTCTAGGGTGTTGATAGTTTCCTGTCTCACGTTCAGGTCCTTTATCCATTTTGAGTTTATTTTTATGCGTGGTGTGAGAAAATGATCTAGTTTCATTCTTCTGCATGCAGCAACAGCCTTTTAAATGGGGTATATTAGGTTGTAGTATCAAGCAAGCACCATGAGCAAACCCCAAGGGTGCTATCGCGCAAAGGCTGTATCTTTTCACCACAGGTCCCACTCTGCATAAATGTTGGTCATTGACGCCTTTTGTCAAAACACACTGAAAAGGTAATTGCTAATGGAAAGGTGATTTGTACAGCTTTTGTACATTTTCTAAGGCAGACAGTTGGTGAATTCTATGCCTCTCCAATAATTTTATATAATGGTCTAGGTAGGATACCTATGTGATATATAAAGTCTGTCCAACACCAAACAAGTTTATCATATGCTATGTCAAACTTGGTTTCCTGGAGGGTTAAGGACACCAATTTTATTGAATAAGCTTGGGGCTATTAACTGGGTATCAGTCAGAACTTATCTGGGTTGCTGAACACTGATTCTTGTAAGAGTTAATCCACTGGCCTGATTACCTAGATAATGGATGGTTTGTCTAATAAGGACAATCTACTGTCCTTTGCTCTTCCAATCAGAATAATGTCATCGCATAATAGTACCATAAATTCCCTGGTGAAAATTCTTATTTTACAGATCTCAGCCTATCAACCAGTGAGGTATCATGGAAAAGTTTAGGTTGCCTTATATTACAACGTAAGCTCCATGAAGGCAAGGTGGCTCCCATGATAAGGACACAGATAATTAAAGAAAACATTAACACGACCACCAATGCAATTTTATTGCGTGCCATCACCTCATAACCTAGAAGTAGAGAGGTGATGAGTAACGCCGCTGCACTGACCTTGCACCCCTCCACAGTGACACACAGAGCAGCACAGGGTTTGTTAACTGGCCACACAAAGCTATTCTGTAGTTTTCCTAAGCATTTCTGCAGCTATTAATGCCTTGATCTGTGTAGGGATCTCCTGTCACTTCCCCTACCCCATATTCCTATATCCTACAGTATCTACTGGTAACTCCTGACTGTGCTGAGGAAGCCTGGTGGGCTTCCAGTTGCCCATTCAACCCACTATCACAATTCTATTGTGCCATTTCCCCAATAGGAACATCCCCTGCAATCAAAAGAATTACACTTAACACAACTCTTCCCTCAATACATTCAGCAGTATAAGTAACAACGTCTTACATGTATATTGCTCAAAAGTAACCACACTTCACAGGCGCCTGGGTGGCTCAGTCGGTTAAGCATCAAACTTCAGCTCAGGTCATGATCCTTCAGTTCTCGGGTTTGAGCCCCATGTCAGGCTCTCTGCTGTCAGTGCAGAACTTGCTTCAGATCTCTGCCTCCCTCTCTCTCTGCTCCTCCCCCATGCTCACTTGCTCACTCTCTGTCTCTCTCAAAAATGAATTTAAAAAAATTTTTTAAGTACCCACACTTCGGGGTGCCTGGATGGCTCAGTCAGTTAAGTGTCCAACTTCGGCTCAGGTCATGATCTCGCGGTCTGTGGGTTCGAGCCCCGCATCAGGCTCTGTGCTGACAGCTCAGAGCCTGGAGCCTGCTTCAGATCCTGTGTCTCCCTCTCTCTCTGTTCCTTCCCTGCTCATGCTCTGTCTCTCTCTGTCTCTCAAAAATAAATAAACATTTAAAAATATTTAAAAATACCCACACTTCAGCACGCATTGGTCCACAGTCCAATCTACAAGTTATATCCACGTCTAAGGTAAGTTTTCTATCATACCCATGGTAGTTTCTAGGAACCATGGTGACTCTTGCCCCAAGACCCATAACAGGTAAAAGGTAAGATAACTCTGAATGCCATCAATTATCCAACATACCTTGACCAGTGGATAAAGCCGCTTGTTACAGAAAAAGAGAGATCGTTCTCAAGCTCTACCCTAGACCTTGTATTCTTAAAAGCTCTGGGTAGAAAGGTGATATAGAATACATTAGATAAACAACAGTCTAAACAACACAAAGCTCAGCAAAGGGTCTAGGTCTCTTGCCCTCTTCCTGCCAGCAGCAATTCTGCCTCTTGCTGAAGGAAGATGTGTACTCTCCATGGAGAAATGTGATCCTCAGAGGCCAGGCTCAGCTTCTGCTCCACCTTAAGCAAATGACACCCACCTCACTTTCTGGTGCTCAAACATCACGCTCTCAGGAAAGCCTTTCCTGACCACTCTCTCATCCACCCCAGCACTGAACTGGGCAAAGTCCTGTGTTTGGTGATAGAAAATACAGACCATGGGTGCACCTGGGTGGCTCAGTCATGAAAGTGTCTGACTCTTGATTCTAGCTCAAGTCATGATCTCACAGTTCATGAGATCAAGCCCTGCGTCAGGCTCCATACTGACAGCACAGAGCCTACTTGGGATTCTCTCTCTCTCTCTCTCTCTCTCTCTCTCTCTCTTTCTGCCCTTCCCCTGTTCGTGCTCTCACTCTCAAAATAAATAAATAAAACTTTAAAAAATTTAAAGTAAAGGAAAAAAAGAAAATAGACCACATATCATTTCACAGTTGTATGGTTAAATGAACATTCTCTAAATTCCTGATAACACAACTAAAATTTAACTCCTGAAAGGCAGAAATCTGTATCTTTGTTTAATGCAGTCTCCCAAACAGTGCCTGCCACACAGTGTGCACTAAAAGTATTCCCAGGGCACCTGGTAGCTCAGTCAATTAAGCACCCAACTCTTGATTTCCACTCAGGTCATGATCTCATGATTTGTGAGTGAGATAGAGTCCCACATAGATCAGCATAGAGCCTGCTTGGCATTTTATCTCTGCCCATTCCCTGCTCACATGCATGCATGCATGCATGCACGCACGTGTTCTCTCTCTCTCCAAAATAAATAAACTTTTAAAAAGTATTCCTAAAATTAAGTAGTTAATATACTGTGCACTTTCGATGTCTTAACTTCTATGAGTATGAATAAGACATAGCATGGAAACATAAAAACATATCGTAAGAGGCACCTGGGTGGCTTAGTCGGTTGAGCACCCAACTTCAGCTCAGGTGGTGGGCTCAAGCCCTCCATCAGGCTTGCTGCTGTCAGCACAGAGACCACTTTGGATCTGTCCCCTAATCTCTCTGCCCTTCCCGTGCTTATGCTCTCTCTCTTAAAAATAAATAAAACATTTTTTAAAACCGTATTATAAAAAAACAGATGTGATAATGACAAAATTTGGGACTATGGGCAAGAGACAGGGGAAGACACTGGGGATGGATGGACTTTCCTGGGGCTCACAGAATCATGTGCCCTAAGTAACTGTCTATGTGTGGATGAGGTCTGTTCCATCAGCTAAGTACCAACCTACTCCACTTTGAAAAGGTTTCACACCAAATGGAGCTGTAAGCTCCATGAGCATCTGCTGATTTTCAGCAGTACACACACTCCACCAATGAGAAAGACAATCAAGTATTTTATTGCAGACCCAGGAGAATATTTCAAACATGTAAAAAACATATGGATGTATATCCACAGTGCAAAATTACGGTTGCAGTGAATTGAAGGTGTTGTGGTCAGACACCATGTTGAAAGTCTGTATTGAATGAGAAGTTGAACACACACCCTCTCAGGTAAGACAGGGGCAGAGGCTCCAGAGGCCAAGACAAAATAAATAAATGAATGTAACACTGTGTATCGACTATACTCAAAACTTAAAATTTAATAAACAAATAAATAATAAAGTGAGTATCAGGCCACCTTGTAAAGAAATGGATCCAAATGAATTAGCCCATCACTCAACACAGGTATAGAAAATTCTTTAGTTGAAAGGAGAAAAGAATTTTCAGAGGGAGTTGTTAGCATGCTGGAAAGTTTCTCCACCCTCATGAGGGAGAGACAAGGACTGTTTCCCAGCCTCCACAAAATCAGTGACAAAGCACTCAAGAAATATTGACTAACATCCATGAAAGCTGAAAGAGACAGGAAGAAAACAGTAGGAACAAAGGACCCGGACTCCTAAGATCCCCACTTGGAGAATGGCTCTGACACTTGCTACGGCAGCGCCCTTCCCCTGAGCTGAACATCCTGATCTCTGAATTAAGGTCGGTAATTCATATTATGTGTTTACTTGTCTCTCCAGGTCCTAGGTTTCACAGTACCCCTTCTAGGATCAAGATCTTCCATAAGGTTGTTTTCTGGACCTCTGGGATGCTCATTCCTGAACCTTAACTCTGCCTGTTCCACAGAGGACTTCTTCACCTAGTGACAACCACACAATCAGCACCTCAAAATTAACCTCTTCGCAAAGTATTCCCTGATGACTCACTCACCACTCTGACTCCACTGAAGAAGAAATCCTGCATCCTTGCCATGGGCTTTCAGAGTATCTGGGTTTTTCTTTCAGAAAGAGCACTGTACAATTTTTTTATTTGTTTTTGAGAGAGAGAGAGAGAGAGCACATGTGCGCAAGCAAGGAGGAGCAAGCAAGGAGGAGCAGAGAAAGAAGGAGACAGAATCCCAAGCAGACCTTGCAATGTCAGCACAGAGCCAGATGTGGAGCTCGAACCCATGAACCGTGAGATCATGACCTGAACTGATATCAAGAGCTGGACACTTAGCCACCTGAGCCACCCAAGTCCCCTGTACATAACAGTTTTATATAATATTTCTATAAATTACTGATAATGCCCTCAAACTCTTCTCTTTAAAAGCAAAAACAAGAGGCGCCTGGGTGGCTTAGTCGGTTAAGCGTCCGACTTTCGCTTAGGTCATGATCTCGCGGTTCGTGGGTTCAAGCCCCGTGTCGGGCTCTGTGCTGACTGCCAGCTCAGAGCCTGGAGCCTGTTTCAGTCTGTGACTCCCTCTCTCTCTGACCCTCCTCTGCTCACGCTGTCTCTCTCTCTCTCTCTTAGAAATAAGTAAAACATTTAAAAATAAATAAATAAAAGCAAAAACAAGGAGCATCTGGGTGGCTCAGTCAGTTAAGCGTCTGACTTTGGCTCAGGTGATGATGGTCTTGCAGTTCATGGGTTCGAGCCTTGCATCAGGTTCTGTGCTGACAGCTCAGAGCCTAGAGCCTGCTTCAAATTCTGTGTCTCCCTCTTTCTCTGTCCCTCCCCCATTGGCGCTCTGTCTCTGTCTCAAAAATAAATAAACATTAAAAAATTTAAAGCAAAAACACAATCCTGTGGTTAGTGCTTCTTCCCAAATAATAGTATCTGGTATATAATAAGTACTCAAAAGTATTCTGGAAATGACACTTAGTATAAGATCAATTTGTATAAGTGTGACCAGGACAACATTAACAGGTAAGGATGCAATACAAAAAATACATGGGTCAATGATAGGATTGCCCATCATGAAACAGGTAATGGAGAAAGCCATTTGGAGATCGATGGATTTGAGGGGTTCAAAGAAGCACATCCCTTAAGTGTCTGACATCTCCATACAGATAAGGCCTGTTCCACAAGCCATATACAAACTCCCTAAACCTTGAATTTTTAAGATTATCATAGAAAAGCAAACACTTGTGCCTGGTCAATGAGGAACACTAAAGAGAGAAAACATGGAAATTGGAACTCCCATTCAAGCTCTCCCCCCCCCAAAAAAAATGACAGTCATGTGTGGCCTCTGCCCTTCTCCCTTTCTTCCACACCACCCAACGTTGACTACATGTACAAATGACAGACTGTCAAAGTTGTCCATGTTCAACTAGAGGTTACTTTCAGAGTTCAAATGGCTCCAAAACACACAGGTCTGGGAGAAACCTTTGTGAATCCCAGCCTTACCACATATTCTTTACTTTGGAAGCCCACAGTTTTTTACTGAAGCTGACATTTGGTTTCTAAGATTAACAGGATCTAAATTCTGAGTCTCAGAAGCTGTTAAGATTTATATTTATCATTTATTTCAGCTTTAATCCATAGAGAAGGTATTGAACTATATCCTATATAAAGGTGAAGCAATGAGGTAGAGAAATTTAATCTCTCTCCCAAGGCCAGCAGGACATAAGCAGAACCTAAAACACTGACCCTCAAATACTCTTAAGCAAGAGGAAGAAGAGGTTTCACACCATAAGGAGGCTTCATTTCATGTCCCGAGCAAATAAACCGCACCTTTCACAGGGGCTCTGAGAACACAGTGGTACAAGGCACCACCACTTTACTTAAAATAAGCAGAGAACAAAAGGAGATGCATTCACTGTGCCTACAACTAGGGATGCACCCAGGGAAGCTTCTATGAGACAGATTCATCCCAGCAAGATGTGTAAAGTAACCCCTCTTCTCTGGTAAGAGATATGGCAAACACTCCAAAGATAAAACAACAAGGCCTTCGAAAAGGGGGTTCAGGGTTATGTTGCAAAAGAGACCAAAACTTGTTCTGCTGACATTATCCCATGGCCCTTCCCCATGTTCAATTAGAAGGAACACAGAATCATCAATGAGAGTCGTTGTGGTAGGCATATACTCAACCATCATGACTCTGGGTCTCCTTCCCCCACTCTCAAAGACATAATTAAACATTCTATGTAAATGAGAGGCTCCCCTCTGGGGGACTGCCACAGTTGGGACCCAAGTTCACATGTGTTCTGCAGGGAACTGAGCAGCGGTCACCCCTTTCTCTTTTTCAGTATCTTCTGTGAGAATCCAAGCCATTCTACAGCGAACATTACATGATACCTGTCTGTTCTACTGAGCATGAACAGCCCAGAAAACATCCCCGACAGCTCAAAATGCTGGGCACTTCTTAGAAACCAGGCAACACTGTCTGGTAGCAGTCAATGAATGCAAACAAACCAAAGTCAACGTCTATTGCAAAAATTCCCCAGTCTGCTCTGAAAATGGGTTTGAGAGTAACATACTCAGAAAATGTACCTACTATAGTCCATGACCAATGGTACACTTGAAAGGACAATATAATACCAGCTCTAGTATTTCTGGCTATGGGACAGAGAGATCCTCTCTACTTGACCGTGCAGTTAGCACTCTGCACATTTCAGACATTCTATGGCCTGAGGCAATGGAATCTCTCGGTCTTGTCTTGAGCCAAGTTCAAAACTGTAGATAAATTACTATGCTTTGTTGCACAGACTCTCTAGTTAGCATGGGTCCTAACCTGCGCATGACATGTTTCATGAGCTTGGTGATTCCATAGAATTTCCCTCAAAGGGTCCTTACCCATGGTCATATAACACACAAATAGATGGAGTGCATTTTTAGTGTTCTGCTGGTTAATGTTCATTCCAACAAAGGCTAAAAATTGATCATGTAGCCTTTCAGCTGACAGCCATCAACCCCCACTGCCAGGACATTACCAGCTGCACGAGTCCGTGAAATGCAGCGAGAGCCATTTGGGTGCTTATTCTCCAGGACAAGTATCCAGTCATAAACTCCACTAATTGAGCAGAATTCCCATTCCAGGCACAACCGTCAATAGTTTTCTTGGCTGTTGTGCAGCTACAGTGGCCCCCATCACCCACTGGAATTTAACTTAGTGGGTAAATTCACAAACTAGACCCAGGCATCCCCAAGACACTTGGTGTACCAAAGCCACCAAGAAGCCAAAGTTGATGTCACAGGCCCTGTATCTATGGCAACCATACCTGGAGAGTGACTAAGTACATTTTCCTGTAGCTTTAAGACACTATTAATGCCCAGTTAACTTTTTTCCTTGGTATGGTACTTCCCTGTAAACATGGAGGCTCACTGGGCTATAACCACTTCATGGAACTGTCATCTTACCAATCCCCTGACAGAGATGTGAGAGTGTAAAAACCTCCACTCTTGATGTGTTCCTCTCTCAATGTCCATCACTACTCACAAACAAGCCAGCAGCAGTCTCTTAAAAGAATACACTCAGAGGTGGTGTGAGGCAAGCACCAAAAACAAAAGCACACGGCTACATTTGTGGTGAGCACAGCAGAATGTATAGACTTGACTTGTCAGAATCACTATGTTGTACATCTGACACTAATAAAATACTGCGTGTCAACTATACTTCAATATAAACAAATACAGCAAAACAAAACAATAGCACACAAAGACATCAAGCTACCCATATTGGATATTATGTTAATGACTTAATTTCAGAAATACTTTTGACTGACTCGTGGCATTAAGAGACTATAATCCATTGATTCACAGATGCAAGAATGTGAACAGTTAAGTACTAGGAAGGGAAAACAAAACCCCAAACAAAACCCTTACTTGGGTGGCTGCTGTTCCTTAATATTTAACGATTCATCTTCTAGTGCCAATCACTAAGAAATCAGACCAACTAAGAAAGACTATCTGCTCCCCTTGCACCTTTCAACCACAAT
Source organism: Proteles cristata cristata (assembly GCA_017311185.1). NCBI lineage: Eukaryota > Metazoa > Chordata > Mammalia > Carnivora > Hyaenidae > Proteles > Proteles cristata. Next base: position 57,151 of record JAESUZ010003477.1, on the reverse strand, counting down.
AATGTCATCCATGAAATGGTATTGAGAATCCTCAGATGAGATATTCGTCTTCTCTAGGTCTTGACCTATGGCTTTGGTGGGATCGGAAAAAATCATTAGCATATCCTACCACTGCACACAAGACACTTCAGTACACACAATACAACGTAGTCCTAAAATGTTATGATATCTAGAACTACCAGGACAAGAAGGTCTGCTGCCACTTTGAGCTTACTGTCATCTATAATGAGGCCCTAAATATCCTTTGTTTTCTCTACTGGCTGCCTAGGGCTACCGTAAATGTTAGAGTCTCTTTAAACACATCTACCTTCTTTTTTTATGTCTTCATTTTATTTTGAGAGACAGAGACAGCGAGCATAGGAGGGGCAAAGAGAGAGGGAGACACAGGATCTGAAACAGGCTCCAGGCTCTGAGCTGTCAGCACAAAGCCCAACACAGGGCTCGAACCCACAGACTATGAAATGATGACCTGAGCCAAAGTCAGACGCTTAACCGACTGAGCCACCCAGGCGCCCCACACATCCACCTTCTTTAGTTCCTTGACCGATGTAGAGGCTTCCTGTTACATATCCCTCAAATCAGAATCCTACACTGCTGTCCTGATACCTCATGGCTCAGCTGGGGAAGTCTAGTGGGCTCCCAACTGCCCATTCATCCCACTACCACTATTCTACTGTTGCATTTCCCACTAGGAACATCCCTTATAAGCAAGAGAAGAATTACACATACTTAACACAACTCTTCCCACAATACAGTCAGAGTATCAGTTACAATAATATGTACATGTATTGACAAGCTGCGTTTTGGGATCTGACTGGGGAATAAATTACACCTCTACCTACTGCAGAGTTAAGTTTTGTGTTCTCCATGTGGACAAACAGACCCTTAGAAAGAAAATATAGCATGGGGCACCTGGGCAGCTCAGTAGGTTAAGTATCTGACTTTGGCTCAGGTCATGATCTCATCATTCAGAATTTCAGGCCCTGCGTCAGGCTCTGTGCCGACAGCTCAACAGGAAAAAATAAAAACAGTTCAGAGCCTGGAGCCTATTTCAGATTCAGTGTCTCCCTCTCTCTCTGCCTCTCTTCTGCTCATGCTCTCTCTCTCTCGGTCTCTCTCTCTCTCTCAAAAATAAACATTTAAAAAATATTTTTAATTAAAAAAAAGAAAAAATATAGCAAATTTCTCCACCCTGAACACTGAGGAACAAATTTCTCACTTGCTTCAAGTAAATGACAAATAGCTTCAGGAAGTTTGTCTTACGTCCTGTGGAGTTTATGAAAAACTGAAGAATTAATAACTGGCTCACACAATCAAGTCAAGAACCAGAGACTAAAGCTGCACCTGCTAGAAGGTATAATAAGAATGCTGGTTTAGAAGTGAAATGCACTTCCATTACATGCAGAAGAAACAAAGGGCTGTGTTTTATGTGTCCACATGAGAACTGTACAATGGTTGAGTGGCCTGAGACTGCATTAAAATGAAAGCACTGAAAAGTGCACACTGAACATTCTCCATACTAGATAACGTATCAGGCCACAAAACAGGCCTCAACACATTCAAGATCAAAGTCATACCATGCACCTTTTCTGTCTACAACACTATGAAACTACAAGCCAACCACAAGAAAACATCTGGAAAGACCATAAATGCACGAGGTTAAATAACATGCTACTAACCAATGAATGGGCCAACCAGGAAAAAATAAAAAACAAAAACAAAAACAAAAATACAGGGGCACCTGGGTGGCTCAGTCAGTTAAGCATTGAACTTTGGTTCAGGACATGATCTCCCGTTTCATGGGTTTGAGCCCCACATTGGGCTCTGTGTTGACAGCTCAGAGCCTGGAGCCTGTTTCAGATTTTGTGTCTCCCTCTCTCTGCCTTTCCCCCACTTGAATTCTGTCTCTCTCTCAAATATGAATAAACATTAAAAATTTTTTAAATAAAAAATACATGGAAACAAATGAAAATAAAAACACAATGGTCCAAAAACTTTGGGATTCAGCAAAAGCCATTCTAAGAGGGAAGTTTATAGCAATACAGGCCCTAAGTGTCCATCAACTGACAAATGGATCAAGAAGATGTGGGTTATCAAGGGATACAGAAATGCTGATGCATAGGAGCACATGTACCCCAATGTTCATAGCAGCACTCTCCACAATAGCTAAAACATGGAAAGAGCCTAAGTGTCCATCAACAGAAGAATGGATCAAGAAGATGTAGTTTATCTATACCATGGAATACTACATGGCAATGAGAAACAATGAAATCTGGCCACGTGTAGCAACGTGGATGGACCTTGAGGGTGTTATGCTGAGCGAAATAAGTCAGGCAGAGAAGGACAAATATCATATGTTTGCACGTATAGGAGGATTAGGAGGAACTTGACAGAGGACCATGGGGGAGAAGAAGAGGGGAAGTGGTGGGGGAAAGGGAGAGAGGCAAACCATGAGAGACTCTTGAATGCTGACAAAAACTGAGGACTGATGGATGTGGGGGGGAGGGGGGGATGGGCATGGAGGAGGACACTTGTGGGGATGAGCACTGAGTATTATGTGGAAACTACGTTGACAATAAACTGTAAAAAAAAAAAAAAGAAGATGTGGGTTATCTATACAATGGAATACTACATGGCAATGAGAAAGAATGAAATCGGGCCATGCATAGCAATGTGGATGGAACTTGAGGGTGTTATGCTGAGTGAAATAAGTCAGGCAGAGAAGAACAGCTACCATATGTTTGCACATATAGGTGGATTAGGAGGAACTTAATGGAAGACCATGGGGGAGAAGAAGGGAGGCAAACCATGAGAGACTCTTGAATGCTGAGAACAAACTGAGGGTTGATGGGGGTGGAGGGAGGGGATGGGGGGTGATGTGCGTGGAGGAGGGCACTTGTGGGGATGAGCACTGGGTGTTATATGGAAACCAACTTGACAATAAATTATTTAAGAAAAAATTTTTAATAAATAAATAAATAATTAAAAAATAAAAACAAATAGTATTGGGAAAACTGGACAACTACACACAAAAGAATGAAACTGGACCACGTGACTACACCATACACAAAAATAAATTCAAAATGGATGAAAAACCTAAATGTGAGACCTGGAACCATAAAAATCCTAGAAGAGAACATAGGCAGCAACATCTCTGACATTGGCCATAGCAACTTCTCTTTAGATATGTCTCCGGAGGCAAAGGAAACAAAGCAAAAATAAACTACTGGGAGTACATCAAAATAAAAAGCTCCTGGGGCACCTGGGTGGTTCAGTCGGTTAAGCATCCAACTTTGCTTAAGGCAACGATATCACGGTCTGTGAGTTTGATCCCCGCGTTAGGTTCTGTGCTGACAGCTCAGAGCCTGGAGCCTGCTTCTGATTCTGTGTCTCCTTCTCTCTCTCTCTGTAACCTACCTTCCTCACACTCTGTCTCTCACTCTCTCTCAAAAATAAACATTGGAGCATCTGGGTGGCTCAGTCAGTTGAGTGTCTGACTTCAGCTCAGATTATGATCTCACAGTTTGTGAGTTCAAGCCTCATGTCAGGCTCTGTGCTGACAGTTCAGAGCCTGGAGTCTGCTTTGGATCCTGTGTCTCCCTCTCTCTCTCTGTCCCTCCCTGGCTGCTATTCTCTCTCTCTCTCTCTCAAAAATATAAAAACGTTAGAAAGAATTAAATTAAAAAATAAAATCTTTATAAACATTAAAATTTCTTTTCTTTTGTCATAAAATATGAATATTTTATTCCAGCTCTGGAAAATGAAAAAGTGGGGAACACATCCTTCCACACAACATTCTAATTTAGCTGACATTAATTTAAAAAAGGTAAAGCAATGTGTATATGTGTATCTGTATAAATATTTTTATACCCACATATATATCTGCTCAGATCTTAATCTCATCAATGTTTATATATTTACTCTAGTTTTGGGGTTTTTTTTTATAAACACCACTAAAAATCATTAAATGCATCCCAATATTTCTACTTCTGCCTCTTTGTCAATCATTTAATCTTGTTTGAATTAAAGTCACAGTTTGTGCTTTACTTATGTGATTAGTCAAATTGTACATTACATTAGAAGATGTAAGGGAAAAACTTGGTTTAGGTTATATTCTATGTGTCACAATTACCCTTCACATGATTTTTTCATCATTATTTTCAACTTTACACATCCTGTAGTTCTCTATGCAGACTATTTCAGCTTCTAGTGCTGTACATATCTACATCTTCTCGATGGGACTGCCCATGATCCATGAACTTGGGGTCAGGCATAAACTGTGCAGCACCTGAGGTAGATTCTGATTCTGTCTTTGTTTCAAAGATGAGTTCAGTTGGCAAAGGCACTGAGTGTTTCAGGTTCTGAGTTGTTTTTGCAGGTATTTCTATTTCAGCAGAGTTTTCTTCTATCTTAGTTTTTTTCTTTCAGGTTAGAAAGTGACTCTTTTTTGTTGCTTTTTTGTCCACAATGATTTAACTGCTTTGTAAGTTTGCTGGCTTGTAGTATATGCCTTTTTCCCAGTTACCTTTGCGATTATTACTGACTGAACTGGATAGCAAACAGTTGCTCCTAAAGTGACCAGTCTCAGTGGATAAGCAATTTTCTTAAACCTAGAACCTTTTCTTGCTGAAAACAAGACTGCTAATCCTGAAACTGTAATCATTCCTATTTTTGGAAGAAAATCTCGAGGTGGGTTCTTCAGATAGATATAAGCATCATTCCCATACTGTACTGTATCCATTATCTCATTTTTCACAAAAACATAAACACCCTTGCACCAGCCAATATAATGACCAATTGTTGTGCGGATGTATGCAAAGCCCATTTATAAATGACCAGGCTGTTCTTCAACATATTTAGACTGCAGAGGTGGTGTGGTATATATGGGGAGCTGCTCTGGTTTTACTAGATGCTTTCTGAATCCTTCATCTTTGGCCGCATGCACACTTATAGATGCACATATCAGACCTGCAGGTATGGTTGTCAGCTTTCCCATCCTAACAGCCGCCATGTCTGTGACCTTCTCCCAACATTAAAATTTCTTAATGTTTTTATTTATTTTTCAGAGGCAGAGAGAGTGGGGGAGGGGGCAGAGAGTGAGAGAGAGACACAGAATCTGAAGCAAGCTCCAGACTCCAAGCTATCAGCACAGAGCCTGACTTGGGGCTCAAACTCATGAGCTGCGAGATCATGACCTGAGTCAAAGTCTGACACTTGACTCAGCCACCCAAGTGCCCCAAATTTTTTTTGATAAAATAAAAGAAAAAGCTTCTTCACAGCAAAGGAAATAATCAACAAAATTCACAGACAACCTATGGGGGGTGACAGATACTTGCAAACAATGTATCTGATCAAGGGTTAATATCAAAATATATAAAGAACTTATAAAACTCAATACTCAAAAAGAATGAATAATCCAATTAAAACATGGGCAGAAGACATAAATAGTTATTTTTCAAAGAAGGCATGCACACTCTGGAAAACAGTATGGAGGTTTCTCAAAAAAATCACAATAGAACTGCCCTATGACCCAGCAATAGCACTGCTAGGAATTTACCCAAGGGATCCAGGAGTGCGGATGCCTAGGGCACATGTACCCCAATGTTCATAGCAGCACTCTCAACAACAGCCAAAACATAAAGAGCATAAGTTTCCATCAACTGACGAATGGATCAAGATGTGGTTTACCTATACAATGGAATACTACATGGCAATGAGAAAGAATGAAATCTGGCCATGTGTAGCAACATGGATGGAAACTGAGGGTGTTATGCTGAGCAAAATAAGTCAGGCAGAGAAGGACAGATACCATATGTTTTGACTCATATGTGGAACAGGAGAATCTTAACAGGGGACCATAGGGGAGGGGAAGGGGAAAAAAATAGTTAAGGAGAGGGAGGCAGGCAAACCAGAAGAGACTCTTAAATACTGAGAACAAACTAAGGGTTGATGGGGGTGGGAGAGAGGGGGAAATGGGTGATGGGCATGGAGGAGGGCACTTGTTGGGATGAGCACTGGGTGTTATGAGGAAACAAACTTGACAATAAAGTATAATTTTTTAAAAAAGGCATGCAGATGGCCAAGAGACACATGAAAAGATGTTCAACATCAATGATCATCAGGGAAATACAGATCAAAACTACAATGAGATATTACCTCCCACCTGTCAGAATGGCTAATATCAACAACGCAAGAAACAACGGGTGTTGGCAAGGATGGGGAGAAAGGGGAACCCTCTTGTACTGTTGGTGGGAATGCAAACTGGCGCAGCCTCTCTGGAGAAAAGTATGGAGGTTCCTCAAAAAGTTAAAAATAGAGCTACCCTAAGATATGAACAGACACTTCTCCAAAGAGGACATCCAGATGGCCAACAGACACATGAAACGATGCTCAGCATCGCTCCTCATCAGGGAAATACAAATCAAAACCACACTGAGATACCACCTCACACCAGTCAAAGTGGCTAAAATGAGCAAAACAGAGAACTCTAGATGCTGGCGAGGATGTGGAGAAACGGGCACCCTCCTACACTGTTGGTGGGAATGTAAACTGGTACAGCCCCTCTGGAAAACAGTGTGGAGGTTCCTAAAAACTAACAATAGAACTCCCCTATGACCCAGCAATAGCACTGCTAGGAATTTACCCAACGGATACAGAAATGTTGATGCATAGGAGACACATGTACCCCAATGTTCATGGCAGCACTCTCCACAATAGCTAAAACATGGAAAGAGCCTAAGTGTCCATCAACAGATGAATGGATCAAGAAGATGTGGTTTATCTATACCATGGAATACTACATGGCAATGAGAAACAATGAAATCTGGCATGTGTAGCAACATGGATGGACCTTGAGGGTGTTATGCTGAGCGAAATAAGTCAGGCAGAGAAAGACAAATATCATATGTGTGCACGTATAGGAGGATTAGGAGGAGCTTAACAGAGGACCAAGGGGGAGAAGAAGGGCGGAAATAGTGGGGGAAAGGGAGAGAGGCAAACCATGAGAGACTCTTGAATGCTGACAAAAACTGAGGACTGGTGGATGTGGGGGGGAGGAGGGGTGGGCATGGAGGAGGGCACTTGTGGGGATGAGCACTGGGTGTTATGTGGAAACTAATTTGACAATAAACTTTTTGTATAAAAAAAAAAAATAGAGCTACCCTATAATCCAGCAACTGCAATAGGAAATACTTAACCCAAGAATACAAAAATACTAATTCAAAGGGATACATACACCCTCATGTTTATAGCAGCACTATCTACAGTGGCCAAATTATAGAAACAGCCCAAGTGTCCATCAAATGATAAGCAGATCAAGAAGATGTGGTATGTAGATGCAATGGAATGTTACTCAGCCATAAAAAGGGATGAAATCTTGCCATTGATGACATGGATGGAGCTAGAGAGTATAATGCTAAGTGAAATAAGTCAGAGAAAGACAAACAGCATATGATTTCACTCACATGTAGAATTTAAGACACAAAACAAACAAACAAAGGGAAAAAATAAAAGAGAGAGAAAAACCAAGAAACAGACTGTTAACTATAGAGAACAAACTGATGGTTACCAGAGGGAATGCAGCTGGGGGTTGGGGGGGATGGGTGAAATAGGGAATGGGTATTAAGAAATGCACTTGTGATGAGAACAAAGTATTGTACAGAAGTGCTGAATCACTATATTGTAAATCTGAAACTAATATAACACCATATGTTAACCAATTGGAATAAAATTAAAACTTTAAAACAATTTTCAATAAAATAAAACTAAAATTAAAAAAGAAACATTTAGCTATGTAAGAGTAACTAAAAAAAGCTATGGGACTATCTGGGTTCTCCTCCTAGACCTGGAAAGAAGAGGTCCTCAAGAGAGGCCCCATAGGGAAAAGATAAAGAATCACATTGCTTTCTTTTAGACTCCATTTATATCAGATCAACAGAAATGAGACTGAAGAAAAACTGATCAAATTCCAATCTGATAATGCTCCAAAGTTACATGATATTCCAGAAGTCATAGTGAGGACTTCAGGAGAGCCATAAAGTCACTCACATTGTAATATCTGATGCCACAATATGGAAGATAATGATACAATGATACATTTGTCAGCTCCACAAATATATTTTTCTAGGACTTTCTCAGGGTTCTTTGAATGACAAAAAAAGAAACCCACATGGACCCCCAACATGTCTCTCTACAATAGGAAAACAGAGTACAAATGTGGAAACTGGTGTATGATAGAATAAAGGGCTCCTCACAGTGGTGGGCCTGGTTTGACCAGGTACCTGAAGCTATGGTGAAATTAACAGCCAACAAATACCAAGTCTTTTTAAGAGAGCTTTAATAAAAGATATAGGATTTTTCAGAAAATCTGCAAGGCTAAACACCCAGGCTTGAAAGTACAGAGACAACATCACGCTAGGAATATTCTAATATATAAATTCTAAGAACAACCAGGAGAACTCAGGCCTGGAGAAAAATGAAGGCAGTCACGTATGTGAAAGGTCTGCATTCCTCCTGACAAGTCCTACAAGGATGAAAAAAGGTATACTGGCTTTTCCCCCACTTTACCTGATCATGACTTTCTGATAATTCTCCCAGTCTCCTGTGTACTCCACCCCAAAATTCCCTTCTATTTTTCACTACTCCTCTCCTATTTTCACTCATTCTGTCTAGTTATATTTATAAAGTACATAGTAGTTCTCCGACCGGGGTCAGGAGCCCAAAGCTACAAGTGGTCTGTGAGATTTAGCGTCAGGAGATGTACTAAGGCTTCGTATTTATCAATTCTTTTCAGCTTCACAGTGAAGGTCACAAAATATCTCCAACCTACACTGGAGGAAACTGAGGCTCAGGGAGGTTAAATATCTCTCCCATTGGCACAGGACCAATAAACAGCAGGTGTCAAATAGGAACACAAAGAAATTTTTCAATATTTAGGAGCAGGGAGAGGGTTATGATTATTATCCTGGATTGAGTTTTTAACTCTTGGACATGACCACAGGATAAGTTATTTTAAAGTAAGCAAATAACTACTGGAATTTCTTCCCATACATAGGAAGAACACATCCCCAAGCCAGTTTTCATTTATAAAGAGAAGAAGAAAGTTACTTTTTCTTTATGCCCATGAAGGCAAGCTCAACATTAACACAACTGCAGATGCAGTGAAAAAATTCCCATCAGAATACACTCCAAATGAACTGGAGAGCCAGGCCATCATTGTGAGGACTGCAGGACAGGACTCCATCCTGGACTATCTGAAAGCCCAAGGCAGGAGATTATTACATACGATGACTTCTCAGCTATGAACAAACCTATTGTTTTAGTATTTTTTGTTTATTTATTTTGAGGGAGGGGAGGGGAGGAGAGGGGAGGGGAGGAGAGGAGAGGAGAGGAGAATCCCAAGCAGGCTCTGAGCTGTCAGCACAGAGCCTGAAGAAGGGCTCAGTCTCACAAACTCTAAGACCATGGCCTGAGCCAAAATCAAGAGTCAGACACTTAACCCAATGAGCCACCCAGGAGTGTTTTTTTAATGTTTATTTATTTTTGAGAGAAAGAGACAGCATGAGCAGGGGAGGTACACAGAAGAGGGAGCAGAATCTGAAATGGGCTCCAGGCTCTGAGCTGTCAGCACAGAGCCCAACGCGGGGCTCAAATTATAAACCCTGAGATCCTGACCTGAGCCGAACTCAGACACTTAACCAACTGAGCCACCCAGGCGCCCCCGTTGTAGTATTTTTTTTAATTAAACAATGAAAATATGATGAAAAAAAAAAGATGCATCCTGAGAAAATCCATTAGTACAATTTCTGCTGCTTGACATGGGGAGGAGAACTTCACAATGGAGATGATCCTCCAAGAATTAAAAGGGGGCTGCTAACCCGAAGAAGAGCTCAATGCATTCTCCTGTCTTTCCCCTTGTTGCTCACTATTTTTCCCCATGCGTCTCGGGTTCTCATTTACTATGCTGAGTGACAAAAAACGTAGCAGTTCTCAGAATGACAACTGGATTCCAATCATTCCAGGACACTTTTCTAACAGTGGCTGGGCTAGGAAAATCCTAATGGAATCTACTCATCTTCTGTACACGTGGTTTCCTAAGTTAAGTCTGCCACTGAATGACCATGAACACATCCAGGTTCTCCTCCCATCCTTTTCACTAGCAACTGGTCCCATTTTAGCCAGCAGGATCAATTATATTTGTCAAAACTACACTCTGGCCTTCACAGCCTCTGGAATTAAGAGGTTAAAACTTCATCAAGTAAATCTGTCAAAAGTAGCTGACACCTTGAATTCCCACTCCACACATGTGCCGACACCAGGGCCCAACATGGAGATAGGGCCATCTGACATGTCATCACCATTTCATTGTAAATGTGGGATCACACTTCCTACCTGGCAACTGGACATGTAACATGCCATACCCAGGACTGGACATCGATAGGCTGGACACCAGAAGCTACAGTGAATTCAAATCCAACAAATACCTATCTTTTCAGGAGACCTTAAAAATATAAAAGAGGCTTTCAGAGAATACACACTAGTCTAAATATCCTATTTCAACATTAATGGAAAAGAGATAATCCAATATACAAATTCTCTCTGACAACAACCAGACAGAGCAGAAGGTCCAGATGTGGTGGGGTCTCACACAATGAGAGGACAAAGGAACACTGGCTTACCACCACTTTTGAAATACCTAAAGTAGGTAACGAAATGTGCCCACAGTACCTACAATTAAGGGTACAATGAAGGAAAAGGCTATAGGTCAGATATATCCCTGAATGTCTGTCTTTTTTTAAATGTTTTTTATTTGTATCTGAGATAGAGAGAGAGAGAGACAGCAGGAGCAGGGGAGGGTCAGAGAGAGAGGGAAACACAGAATGTGAAGCAGGCTCCAGGCTCTGAGCTAGCTGTCAGCACAGAGCCTGACACGGGGCTCAAACCCACGAACCGTGTGATCATGACCTGAGCTGAAGTCAGATGCTCAACCAACTGAGCCACCCAGACACCTCTGAATGTCTGTCTTGAAGTGGATATCGAAAGCAACTTGTTCTCTGATAATAAGCATTGGCCAAGACTCATAAGACCCAAACAATAAATGCCTAGAACTACATACTCTAAGGCAAGATACTCTGCTAACCAGATAAAACCTGACCAAAACTAGGTCTACTAGCATCAGCCTACCAAGTGGAAGTAGAAGAAGGAGGTAAGAAATTTTGGAGGCAGTTACCAGTGTGGTAGGCATTGTCTTCACTGTCCTGAATCTGGGCCTCCTCCCACATTCCCCAATCTCATAATCAAACACCTGGGAGACACCTTCTGGGAAAATGCTACATTTATATTTTTTTATGTTTTTATTTTATTGTTGAGAGAAAGACAGAGTGTGAGTGGGGAAGGAACAGACAGAGAGGGAGACACAGAATTTGAAGCAGGCTCCAGGCTCTGAGCTGTCAGCACAGAACCCGACGCGGGGCTCGAACTCACGGATGGTGAGATCATGACCTGAGCTGAAGTCAGACATTTAACCAACTGAGCCACCCAGGTGCCCCAGAAAATGCTACCTTTAGAGGCCAAACTGATTAAAAAGAGAAAAGGCTGGGCAGAAGATATGAACAGACACTTCTCCAAAGAGGACATCCAGATGGCCAACAGACACATGAAACGATGCTCAGCATCCCTCCTCATCAGGGAAATATAAATCAAAACCACACTGAGATACCACCTCACACCAGTCAGAGTAGCTAAAATGAGCAAATCAGAGAACTCTAGATGCTGGCGAGGATGTGGAGAAACGGGCACCCTCCTACACTGTTGGTGGGAATGTAAACTGGTACAGCCCCTCTGGAAAACAGTGTGGAGGTTCCTAAGGAAAGTAACAATAGAACTCCCCTATGACCCAGCAATAGCACTGCTAGGAATTTACCCAAGAGACACAGGAGTGCTGATGCACAGGGGCACATGGACCCCAATGTTCATAGCAGCACTCTCCACAATAGCTAAAACATGGAAAGAGCCTAAGTGTCCATCCACAGATGAATGGATCAAGAAGATGTGGTTTATCTATACCATGGAATACTACATGGCAATGAGAAACAATGAAATCTGGCCATGTGTAGCAACATGGGTGGACCTTGAGGGTGTTATGCTGAGCGAAATAAGTCAGGCAGAGAAAGACAAATATCATATGTGTGCACGTATAGGAGGATTAGGAGGAGCTTAACAGAGGACCAAGGGGCGGAAATGGTGGGGGAAAGGGGGAGAGGCAAACCATGAGAGACTCTTGAATGCTGACAAAAACTGAGGACTGGTGGATGTGGGGAGGAGGAGGGGTGGGCATGGAGGAGGGCACTTGTGAGGATGAGCACTGGGTGTTATGTGGAAACTAATTTGATAATAAACTATTTGTAAAAAAAAAAAAAAAAAAAAAAAAAAGAGAAAAGGCTGCATAGAACAGTGATGCTGAAGATGCCAGAAAAATAGTCAGAAGAGCACAGATCTCAGCAAGGGGGTTTAAGTCTCTTGATCTTCTTCCTGTCATTACCAATACAGATGCGGCCAGACAGGCTTGAAACATAGGGTCGGGCATGGATAACCAGGTGACCTCCACTCCTTGTCCTCCAGCACAGCTGGCAGGGCCAAGGAGCTAAGTGCATAGCCAACTACTACCTTCATGGCATTTTCCCAATACACAACCTTCCCAAATACATTCTCTCAACTACAACCTTCATGGTATTTTCCCACTCACTGTGTTTATGGACCTCAGTACACTCTGCATAGCCTACTGCCCTGAATACTTTATCAGGGAGCTGGCTACTGCCCCTGGGTCCTGTTCCATACTTAACCAGTCAACCTGCAGGCTCATGCCCGTATTTTTCCAAAAGGGCACCGTGACCTACCTTATCAGCTTCCAAGAAAAGGGAATTTAAAACCCCCGTGAAGTCCATCTGCCAAAGGCACATGAGCCAAAGCTTGATGTAACTTTCCCTCTTTTACAGCAAGACAAACTGGTCAACTTTTGTGGCCATTTTGTAGCAGCAACAACTCTTCTCTCAGGAACAAAGAACCATTTGGGAAAGATGGCCGTTGTTCCTCGGCTACGTGGGATACAGTGTATAAAACCATCTACGTTGTTTCAAACATCCCAACTGGCAAGTAAGTCCTGAATTCTGTTGTGGATTGTAAATCCCCTTGCTGGTGGGCATCCAAGGCCATAGAGAATAACACCTTCAACGTTCTAGTCAACAAGATACCAAAATACCATGAAAAGTGCTGAACATCAGAGAAATTATCCTCTGGTACCACATGAAATTCACAGTTCAACAGAGAACACATTAAAATACCAGTTACATATTAGTGCACACAGTAGATGAGGAAGCGCTGGGTTCACAGACCTTTCAATGACAAAATCACTTTTAAATTTTTATCTTCTCACTACAAGTTCTCTCTGCTGCTTTCAGACTGTGCAGAAACAGAGACCAGGAATACTATGACGCAGACACCACAACACCAGCTTCCTGGAGACCGTCTCCTATCCTCAGGTGGAAGCCCAGGATATAAAGAGGAGGGGACCATGCAGTGGGGGCACCTGGCACTAGTAAGCACTGATTTGCACATTCTTTCAGTCATTCTCTGGCCCACCAAAAAACATACTTTTAGAAACAATTAAGCATCGATTGGGCAGGTGATTTTAACGAGATTTTAATGAGAAAGTGCCTCATGAGGAGGAGGGCCAGAAGAGCAGACTCCAGTGCAACCTTTCAAAAAGCGGCCCTCAGGGTGCCTGGATGCCCACAGGAAGAAGAGCAGGAGCTAGAACTGTCCCTGCCAATGCAGACAGAAAGAGGTTGATGTGGGAGAGGACTGCACATCCGCCAGGTGCAGAAGACAGACGTGCATTTTCCACATTTCATCTGTAGACCCTGAAAAAGGTACAATAGTGGGCACCTTCCCCACCCTTATCAAGGTGGAACCAAGGTTATGTCCTCCATGCCTCAAGCAAGTGACAGTTTCAGAGAGCTGGATGTATGTCCTCTGGAGTTAGGGGTACGGTGAGACAAGTGTATGACACAGAAACAAACCTGAGAACCTGAGGCAGGGACCAGCAGGGTCGGAAGATACAAGAGAAGACTGGCTTCGAGCAGATAGCACTTCTAAAAGCTGCTGTAAGAACAACTGTGTTTTCTACGGTCCACACACACTCAGCGAAAGGAGGTCTTAAAAGTGACACACCCAAGATGGGCACCTGGAGAGACAGCAAACCCCAATACAAGAGAGGCCTGCAGAAGCCTGGCTATTCAGAGCAGGGGGCGAGGGGGTGGTTAACGTCCAGAGAGAAGCTGCATCCATGGCCCCTTTACGTAACGGGACACAAGGCACTCATGTCCCACTCACACGGTGAAGGAAGGTAGGGGTGGGGCTGCCCTGCAAAAGAGAGGTCTGTGTTTTCTAAGAAAATGTATTCTGTGTATTCTGAGAAAGTGATAATAGTGGGCATTTCCCGCCCCCTTGTCAGGACCAAACAAAGATTACTTTCTCCTGACCTTAATCAAATAAAAGCAAGCTGGAGAAAGCTGGACTGGTGTCTTCGTCAGTTAGCCAGATACCAGAGCTTAATGCCGGCCTCGTGCAAACAGGTCAGCAGTCAAGGGCTGGAAATGTTTGGCTAGAAGATACAATGAGAGGGCTGGATGGAACACCAACTGCAGTTCGTCCACATGCACAGGACTGTGACTTCCAAGGTCGACATGAGTGACCCTATAAAAGACCAGGTTGTCTGAGATGGAAGGCACCAACGTAGAGAAGCCAAAGAAGCAGTGACCCCAACAGAAATGCAGGTCATAAGAGACTAGGGGCTAAAGGGGAGTTTAGTGGCCAGTGAGAGGAAAGGCACCTGATGAGGCAGTGGCCAGCAGTCTCAGGTCCCTTAGGAAGCTCAAAACGTGCCCATGACAGTGTCAGCTCAGGATCTCACTCCTCATAGTCCCCAAACCACATTACAACTTTACACACCAGGCCAAGGTGTGGTCTTCTCCACACACCTCTCTCTCTTGAGATCACATCCAGAGTGGTGATCAAGGAGTAGAGGGAGAAGAGAGGAAAGGCAACAAGAAGTACCATATCTATCCTCTCAACACTATGTGCACATCACCGGCAGGATGACAAAATCCATGAGGGCTCCAGGTGCTTTAGACAGAAATCCCCCGTATTCAGGAACATAGCATTCTGACTCTTAGAGTACACTGGGCTGCTTGGAAGTGACCACAGGATGGTTGGTTATTTAAGAGTTAACAGTTGGCTGTGAGACCTTCTGGGAATTTCCTCCCAGACTAGGGAAGAACATATGCCCAAGGGACTTTTCATGCATGAGGAGGAAAAGAAAAAAGTTATTTTCTCTTTACACTTGTCAAATGATACCCAACAAACTTTTGACAAAGACCTACTCTCCAAGAAAGCCCATCTTTTGGAAAAGTTTCTGCTTTCCCTCCAACATCTGGTAGGACAACACTGCCAAAACAGTATCTCAAAAAGAAATGCTTAGAAAGCCCTGTGCAAATGTGAATCGAAAACCTTAGAAAAGGTCACCTTATCTATGAAATAGGAAATGATAAAATCCCACTTCATAGTTACGTGGCTCGAATGAGAGCATTCCATTTTGGCCCACAAGCTATCACCTATATTTTCCCAACAGGATATTACGGCCTTAGCCTCCAAGTGGAAGGAATTAAAAATCCTGTGAGATCAAAGCATCAAAAGCCTCTGAAAGCTCACGAGCTTGGGCCAGGGGCCCAAGTGAAGACAGGTCACTTCAAGGCACCTTCACTGCCATGTGCCCAAACCTGGGCTCAGGCTTCTGGGCCTGGCCAGGAGCCACAGGTCTACAAACCGCCAAGGAAACATCAAGGAGAGAGGCTAGTGTTCACCAAAACAAAGCACTACCTACAAAGGCCAGCCAGATTGACAAGATCCCTGAAGCTGCAGTGAACTCAACAACCAGCTAATACTGAGACTTCTTAATGGACCTTTAAATTTACAAAAGAGGCCCCCTGAGAGAACCCAAAAGGCTAAACACCAAGGCTTGAAAGTGCAGAGACAACGTCACAATGGGGATATTCCGATACAGACATTTTCTCTGAGAACAAGGAGGAGAATTCTGTTCCAGAGATATATGAAGGCACTCACATATGTGTGGGGTCTCCATGCACCCTGAAAACTCCTACAAGGATGGGACAAAGGGATACTTCCTTCCCTCACTTTATCCCAACCTGACTTCTGAGTCCTCTCCTACACCCCCACTTTTCTCTCCTCCTCCATACTGCAACCTTGTGTTCACATCAGTTTCTTCAGTATGACACTGACAGCATAAGCAACCAAAATAAAAGTAACTGAAATGGAAATTATCAAAATTTTTAAAATTTTATGTCAAAGAACAGTATCAAAAAGTGAAGATGATCCACAAAATAAGAAAATTTACTTGCAAATTACATCTGATAAGGTTGTACTACCTAAAATAAACAAAGAACTCTTAAAAATCTATGAGCAAAAGAACCCAAATATGTAATGGGCATTTCTCCAAAAAGGATACACAAATGGCCAAAATGTACATGAAAAGATGCTTGATCTCATTAAGTCAGTAGGCAAATACAAATCAAAACCACAATGAGAAACCAATTCACACCCAACAGGATGGCTGTTGACAAGGATATGGGGAAATCAGAATCCGTGTACATCTCTAGCATGCAATGCCCTCACCGCTGCAGAAAGCACTTTAATGGGTCCTTTAAAAAGCCAAATAGAGTTACCATATGGTCCAACAATCCCAGTGTAGGCATACACCAAGAAACTGAAAAATATGTCCACACACTTACCCTCAAATGTTCATGGCAGCATTATTCATAACAGGCAAAAAGTGGAAACAACCCAAATGTCCATCAGCTGGAGAAGGGATAAACAAATTAGCTTTACAATGGGATATTATTCACCTATAAAAAGGAGTGAAGGCAGAGCAAAGAGGATTTGGAGAGCAGCAAAAATACTCTATACAACAGTGTACTGATAGATACATGTCGTTATTCATTTGCCCAAACCCACAGAATTTTCAACACCAAGCATGTCCTTAGGGTGAACTACAGACATCAGGTGATTATGACATGTCGATATAGGTTCATCCTCACTAAATAACATACCATTCTGGGGAGTGACACTGATAATGAGGGAGGCTACAAATGTGTGGGGACAGGAGGCATATGAGCACTGCCTGTATCTTCCTCTCAATTTCATTTTAAACCTAGTACTACTCTAAAAAAAAGTATTTTTTTAAAAATAAATGAATGGGGGCACCCAGGTGGCTCAGTAGGTTGAGCATCTGACTTCAGTTCAGGTCATGATCTCACAGTTAATGAGGTCAAACCCTGCGTCGGGCTCTGTGCAGACAGCTCAGAGCCTGGAGCCTGCTTTGTATTCTGTGTCTCCTCTCTTTGCCCTCCCCCATTCATGCTCTCCCCCTCTCTATCAAAAATAAATGAGCATTAAAAAAAAGGAATGAAATGACTGACTCATGCTGCAACATGGATGAACCCTGGAAACTTTGATATTTAAGTGAAAGGAGTCATTCACAAAACACTGCATATCATAAGATCCTATTTAGAGCAAATGGCCACAACAAGGAAATCCTTAGAGTCAGATAATAGATTAGTGGTTGTCAGGTGATGCAGGAGAGTGAGGGAATGAAGGGTGATTGTTAAAAGGTATGGGGTAGCAATTTGAGGTTATAGAAATGTTCCAAAATAAGATAGTAGAAACAGGAGTATAACAATGAATATACTAAAAATCACTGTATGGATGTGAGCTGGATTTCAAAAAAAACGGCAAAATTAAAAAGCAATGAAGATTTACCAAATTCACTGTTTGCGTGGGTCACAAATTCAGGCACTGCTGAGCTGGGTGCTTCTGGCCCAGGGCACAGCACAAGGCTACAGTCAAGACGCCACCAGGGCTGTAACCCTCAGCATCGCCTGGAGCCGTAAGATCCCTCAGCCCTCAGAATCACAAGGCTGGCAAGTGGCGCCGGAAGTTCATGGGAGGCCCAGTTTCTTCCCAAACGGGCTTCTCCAGAGGCTGCTTGAGTGTCCTCATGACGCGGTGGATGACTTCTCCTAGAAGGAGAGGGACAAATGTTGCTACCTCAAGCAAATGAAAAAAGGTTTCAGGAAGCTTGTGTCACCTATAGGTTGTAAATCAGAGGAACTAGGGTCTAACTCACACAAGTAAAGTCTAGAGGCTATAGCTCGACTGTCATTAACAGATGGGACAATAAAATGACAGCCTTAGATGTAAACTGAACTGCCAGAAAAGTGCAGAAAAACCTGTTTCTAGGGAACAAATGTGGACCCCACAAAAGACAGTGGCCTGAGATTGTCATAAAAGGGAAAGCAGCTAACGGGGCTACCCAAGGGAGCTTCAGAAGGACCCCCACACAGGGGTGGGTCACCAAAGACCTAGGAACTGAGGGGGAGTCGAAGTGGCTATTCAGAGGAAAGACACTCAGTGTGGCAAGGCTTGCACTCTGAGGTCCCTCAAGGAGCCTGCAAATGTCTGGGTGTCAGACAGGGATTTCCTCCAACATCACAGAGCTCTGGCCCATATAGCAACTTTGCCAACCATGTGAAGGTGTGCCTTTCTCCCACAGTCCTCATACTCTCTGGGCCCCAATGATAGATCAGAAATAGTGTGTGGTCATATATGCGTTCAGGCACTCATGTGACCAGCAACTCAGGTCTGTGAGTGGTACTGGAGTTTTAGCTCAATGCTAGACACATCTAGCAGGGACCCATCTGTTTTGTTACTACTGCCTGCCAATGACAGTGTATGGCACACAGTGTGTGCTCAAAAAGTATTTTTGAGCCCTACTTCACAAATACACAAAATAACTCAAAAATAATCAAATACCACCTATAAATCTCTTAGAGGGAAGCACAGGTGTAAAAAATATATAGATAAATTGGACTTCATCAAAATTAAAACCTTTTGTATCAAAGGCCACTGTCAAGAAAGCTGAAAGACAACCCGCAGAATGGGAGAAAATATGTGCAGATGTCTGAAAAGGGTCTATTATCCAGAATATATAAACACTTACAACTCAAGAGCAGAAAGAAAAACAACCCAATTACAAAATGAGCAAGGGATTTCAATAGACATTTCTCCAAAGACTATGCACTAAACACCCGAGAAGCTACTGAACATCATTAGTCATTTAGTAAATGCCAATCAAAACCACCATGAGATACTGCTTCACACCCAATAGGAAGAATATAACCAAAACCATGTACAATACCAGCTGTTGAATAGGATGTGGAGAAACCAGATCTCTCACACATTGCTGGTATAAATGTAAAATGGTACAGCTGCTTTGGAAAACATTTTGGCAGGTCCTCAAAAAGTTCAACATAAAAATCCCATATAGCCCAGCAATTCCAGTCTTAAATGCATACTCAAGAGAAGTGAAAACATGTTCACATAAAAACTTGTATAAGAATGTTCACAGCACCATTATCCATTAGTCTAAAAGTATAAGGAACCAGGGTGCCTGGCTGGCTCAGTCAGTAGAGCATGCAACTCTTCATCTCAAGGTGGCAGGTTCATGACTCATGTTGGGTGTAGAGAAAGAAAAGAAAAGAAAAGAAAAGAAAAGAAAAGAAAAGAAAAGAAAAGAAAAGAGAAGAAAAGGAAAAAAAATAGAGGAAAGAAAAGAAAGAATACACAACCTAAAAACCCTTCAATTTATGATTGGGTAAATAAAATTAGTACAGGGGCACCTGGGTGGCTAAGTCGGTTAAGCATCCAAATTTTGCTTAGGTCATGATCTCGCGGTTTGTGGGTTCGAGCCCCACATCGGGCTCTGTGCTGACTGCCAGCTCAGAGCCTGGAGCCTGTTTCAGAGTCTGTATCTCCCTCTCTCTCTGACCCTCCCCTGTTCACGCTGTCTCTCTCTATCCTAGAAATAAATAAAAATATTTTTAAAAAAATAAAATAAAATAAAATTAGTACATCTATACAATGGCATATTATTCAGCCATAAAAAATATCGATGCATGCTACAACATGTAAACCATTAAGCTTTGTCACAAACTATGAGCCTGGACTTCTCTCTTGTCCAGCAAGAGAGTACCCGTAGAACTAAATATGAGGGAGGCTAATGACCAGGAGGAGACTAAAGCCCCAAGCAGGGATTTCCTCACCATATTTATTGAGCTCACAAGATATCACCCATGGGGCGACTGTGAAGAAAACAAGATCTTACACATGAGAATGTGGAGAACACAATCAGATAATAATCATTAACTTGTGTGTGTGTAAGAAACAAAGGGTGGGGCACCTGGGTGGCTCAGCTGGTTAAATGTCCGACTTCAGCTCAGGTCATGATCTCACAGTTTGTGGGTTTACGCACTGCGCCAGGTTCTGCACTGACAGCTAGCTCAGAGTGTGGAGCCTCCTTCAGATTCTGTCTTCCTCTCTCTGACCCTCGCCTGCTCACGCTGTCTCTCTCTCTCTCTCAGAAATAAATAAAACATTAAAAAAATTTTTTTTAATCTATAAAGAGTGGAAACAGATTAGTCATCACCAGGGGCTAGAGGGAAAGGAGGAATTAACCGCTAAGACTTGAAGTTTCTTTTGGGGGGTGATGGAAATATTCTGGAATTAAATAGTGGCAAGCACAAAGCACAACATGATGGCTATACTAACAACCACTGACCTGTATACACGTTTTAAAAAGATAAATTACATGCTTTATGAATTTCATCTCAAAAAAGGTTTGGACAAAAAGTCTTCCCCCAGAATAAGTAATCTACATGCAGGACTAAAACTATCATTTTTATGACTGAGCCTCAGAAATCACAAAGCATTCCTCTTGTTGTATCCATTAGGAACGAGTTCTAAGTCTAGCCCACATTCCTAATTAGGTTTTAGGTTTATATCATAAAACTCATACCATAACAGTTCCACAACATGGGAAAGGTCTTATTGCCTCTCATCCACAGATGAAACTGGGGCTCAGAGAGGTTAAATACCTCTCCCAAGGCCACAAAGCCAATAGGTGGCAGAGCTCAGACTGGAAGCTAGACTCAGCTGACACCACGACCCCTGCTCTGGCCCTCCAGCAACGGCACTTCTTAGCCAGACACACCACCTGCGAAACCCTAGATGCCTGGGAGCTCCCTCCAAAAGACCCCTTAAATAATCATGTCTAGGGCTTGGTCGGTACACTTGAATGTTTTTAAGCTCCCAGGTGTTTGTGCGATGCATCCTATATACTGAACCACCCCCTCTGTGCCTGACAATTTTGTGTTAGTCTGGACAGCTGGGTGGTCAGTGCCTTGGGGACAGGACCCCTTCCTCCAGCTCCTTTGTGACTGCCACCGTGACAGCACAATGTGTGCCTACAAGAGGCAGGCAGGCAGGAAACATCATTGGACAGAGCGTCTGACACCCAGAATGCCAGCCGCCAAAGGGTTCCAGGGAAACTAAAGGGAGCCAAGTCTGTGCCTGAGAGCTGGGCGACCCGGCCACTCTCCCCAGTGGGCAGGAGGTTCACTGGGGCCCACTTGGTGGGCGGCCCCTGCTGCCAACTGGGGCACCTCAGTTCAGCCCAGAACAGAGGCACCAGGGCATAACGCTCAGCTTCCTCTCCCAGTTCTCAAGCTAAGAGGCCCAACTTCAGGCCCAGAATTCTCTGAGGCTTGCTGGCTGTTTGTCTGACAGTTGACATGGATCACCGAAGCCGACCCCGAGGCATAGGCCTGAGCCGGATCCCTGGGGCTCAGTCCCGAACCTCTAGGGCCCGACTCCCCTTCCACGTGGAACAAGAGGCCAGGGAAGGGGAAGACTGGGAACAACGAGAGCAACTCCGTCAAAGGACTCCTGTGAACGGGGTGTCTGAAAGTGAAGACCTGCCAGACAGCGTGATGGGTAAGGTCCAGCTTCCCCCGACCCCCACCTCAGACAAGGGAGGTGGCTTCCCATTTTCCTTCTTTGCCCACAGGAAAGGGGTGTCGGGAAAAAAAAACCAAAGCATATAATGGGCAGGGCTGGGGTGAGAGATGAGTCTGAAAGGGCAAGTTTCCTATCTGCCTCAAAGGGTTGTCCCAGGGAGCAAAGACCTAATATGTGAAAGTAACTGGAAACTAAGACAGGCTGTTGGGAACAGTAGGTGTCATTTAGAAAACCGAGTGCTGTGCTCACTTCGGCAGCACATACTAGAAAGTCAAGTGGTTACAAGAGTGCGGGGTGCCTTGGGAACCAGAGATGAATTCGTCATCAATTTCAGCTCCGAGGAGCTGACAGTCTAGGAGAGGAAAGACAAACTGTTAGGATGGCCTCTGTGGGATTCAGAGGGATGACAAGAGTTCACAGGAAGACAGGGCTCACAAGGGGCCTAAGGGCCGCCAGTGGCCCCTGTCTTTCTGGTGTGCCTGTGTCTCCTCCCCACCCCACCCCCACCCCCCGTTCTCACTTGCCATCCTAGCAAATGGGCGAGTGACGGGGGTAATTGCCAGGGGATGGAACAACACCTTGTGGAGAGAAAGGGTTCTCTGGGAACTTAACAAGTCCTAATTTTTAAAAATTATACACACCTGAGGCCAGCGTAAGTCACCTCGGTGCCTTTCTGGCCGGGAAGAGTGCCTTTCCCACTGGAAGAGAATAAACGGTCTCCAGATACTGCTTTTCAGGTTAGACCTTTCTTCAAGTTTTCCCAGGACTTAAAAGGGATACAACGGGGGAGAGGAGTGATCACTGTCCACCCAGCTGGCTGCAAGGAAAAGGAGAGTAAATGTTAAAGGTATAAAACCCAAGGCGTTCCAAGGCAGAATGGTTCGTTTTGGCTTTTGGCGAGGAGGCAGAATGGCGGGCGGTAGCAAGGCATTGTGGGAGAAGTGGGCCGGAAAGGATGAGGATCTAAAACAGTGCCGACTGCAGAAGACCAGTCACCAGCTCACCAGTGGCGGGAGACCACCTCCAGCGAAGCTTTCCGAAGAGATGGGCCTGCATGGATGAGCAGGGTCTAAAGCAACGCTGAAAGCTGGTGGGAAGGAGGTCGGGAGCCCGCTCACCACAGGCGCCACAGAGCAGTCTTCATGGAGTTGGGCACCAAGTGGCAACCGAGGCCTGCCCCTCAGAGCGCAGGCGCAAACACCCGCGGGGGGGCAGGGGCAGACGAAGGGCCTTGGTGCCTAAAGGAGCAGCGGAGGGAGTAGATAGGAAGCCAGGGACCTTCAGCCTTATAGTCATCAAACTCTTACGAAGTACATAATGGGCTAGACTGGGGATAAGGATTGAGTTTGGAAAAATTAGGTTTTCTATCTGCCTCAAAGGGTTGTCACAAGTAGCTAGGATATCATATGCGAAAGCATCTGGAAACTAAGGCTGTTGGGAATGTCATTTGGAAAATCAAGTCCTTATAACAGCAAATGGTCACAGTGCCAGGTGCCTTGGGAAACAAAAGATGAATGAAACATCGATTTCAACCCCAGGGAGCTTGACCGGCTAATCGAGGGAAAACACGATGACTTCTGAGGGACTTAGAAACATGACAAGAGCTCGCAGGTAGACAGGATCCTGAGGGGCATAAAGGCTGCCGAAGGCTCCTGTAATGTGATGGGGTCATTATCAGAAGAGGGAACAATGCTGTGCTGGAAGAAAAATCTGGTTTTCTGAGAACTTTTCAAGTCCTAATTTAAAAAACAAAACACCTTCGGGACAGGTTTAAGTCCTCAAACTTGCCTGTTGGCCCTTTCTTGCTTGAGAAGAGTAAGTGGCTAGATCTCTCTTCTCCAAGTTTTCTGGGGACTTAAAAGTGCTGCAGTTAGAGTGGATAGTCAAGGCACTTTTCACAAATCCATCATTTAAGGAAAAACCAAGTACTGTTAGAAGTATAAAATGCGAGGGGCGCCTGGGTGGCTTAGTTGGTTAAACGTCCGACTTTCACTTAGGTCATGATCTCGCAGTTCGTGGGTTCGAGCCCCGCGTCGGGCTCTGTGCTGACCACCAGCTCAGAGCCTGGAGCCTGCTTCAGTCTGTGACTCCCTCTCTCTCTGACCCTCCCCTGCTCACGCTGTCTCTCTCTCTCTCTCACTCTCCTAGAAATAAATAAAACATTAAAAAAAATTATTTAAAAAAAAAAAAGTATAAAATGCAGCCATTCAAAGGCAGATAGGTTGGTTTCACTTTGAGGGTGGTGTGTGGCGGTGAGGCTCTGTGAAAGACATGGGCATGGAAGGACGGATAAAAGTGTACCTGAGGCGGACACTAGCCACTAGCGCTTCAGGACACTCACGCATGACGCCTCTGGGCGGTCTGGGTTCACAGAGTTGGGCGAAGTAAGCTCCACGCCCTGGCCCGCGCTGGGGCGCAGGCGCACACGCCCGCTGGGGCTGAGCAGGCGGGGCCGAAGCCCACGTGGCGGGGGGGGCGGAGGGAGCGGGGAACAGGGCGGGTGCTTGGGGGAGGGGGCGGGAGGGGCGGAGCAGGTCTCGCGAGGCCGCGCCCTGGCTCACGCGGGCGTCCGGCGCGGGTTGTAGCCTCCTGGCGGCGGGAGAAGTCGCGTTCACGCCAAGGGACGTGTGTTTGCGCTCGCGTGGTCATGGAGGCGCTGTTGCCGCCGCCGCCGCCGCCGCGAGCCACGACGACCTCGGCCTCTGGTCGGAACCGAAGGCTGCTACTGCTGCCCCTGCTGCTCTTCTTGCTGCCAGCAGGAGCTCTGCGGGGCTGGGAGGCAGAGGAGAGGCCCCGAACCCGCGAAGAAGAGTGCCACTTCTACGCGGGTGGACAAGTGTACCCAGGGGAGACCTCCCGGGTTTCGGCCGCTGATCACTCCCTGCACCTCAGCAAAGCCAAGAGTAGGTGGTGCCCTGCCAAGGGGAAGGGTAACGGGTTGCCGAGGGAGGCGGGAGGTGGGAAGGGTCGGGAGACACGTGTACCCGTGGTTTCCGTGGCTACCTGGGGGCCTGGTTTGGGCGGCACCCTCTGGGTGGCCTTAGGTCCCCGGGCGGGCCTGCCTCCCTGGGGGAGGGGAGACGGAGAGGGGATCCCCTAATCAGATTTTGGAAGGAGTGGTGGTTACCCCAAAGCCACAGACGAGGGAAAGAGGGGTGCCGAGTTTGTAGGCATCAGGATGTTGTGCAAACTGAAACACTTCCTCAAACATCGAAAAGTGCCAGCAGCACATCGTGTCTATTTCCAAGTACTCTTTCAGGGAAGAATACATTGAAGAATTGAATAATGGTTCGCAGAAAGTTGAGCTAAACAGCAAAGTGGCTAACCAAAATGCTGAGGAGGGCAAAACTTTCCTTTTTCTTTCTTCTTCTCTTATTGCATCTTATAAAGGCTATTAAAACCCACCTTCCTCAAAACCTGTATAGTTAATGGGTATTCTCTGTTTCTGAGAAATGAAGAACTTGGTACAGGGTCTGCTTTGGAGGCTCTTTGTAGGAAAATGGAAAACGAGGTTGGAAGTCATGCATTTGGGTTGATGATAAACCTCGTGGCAAATTTGTGTCCTGCCAGTTTGGCTTTTGATTATTTGCATTTCTGACCAGTGTACACAACTAATGGCCACTTTCAGGAAGGACACGTCAGACTAAATAGATACTGAGAAAGTTGTGGCCTGCTGCATCTGGATGTTAAGACTGGCCAAAACAGCAGTGGCCAGGGGTTAAAGGATAAACACTATGGCTTGCTTTTAAATAACCAGCTTTTACTACACATCATTTGGCAATTCTGTGGATGTATATTTGGTTCAGTTACAGTACGTTTCATGCCAGTCTTCAGTAACAAAAGAAAAGCTTCACAATTATGAATCACCAGTGTAAAATGGGATGTTGTTTTGACTTAGGATGGAGTGGGAGTGATAAGGAGAAAAACTATTTTGCCTCCTTACACATTTGCAGTTCTTTCCTACTGAAAGCTAACAAAGGTACTTTTGGATTTTTGTTTTTTAAAAAGCCAGTCTTGCACTTTTAAAATTGTAGTATTTACAAGTCCTGTTGCTTTTACTTGGTTTGGGAAGACATTTTGAAATATGTCAGTTAAGTATTTACTGGAATTACATAAATTTCCCATAAGAAACAAATCCCATCAAGGTCTGCTCATAGAAGCAAAAACATGGTAATAATAGATTTCCCTTTACAAGCAAACCTTTTCAAAGTTTAGATGTTTGTTACGTTCCTGTGTCACATGTAGGCTTATCTAGAATTAAAGCTATGAGGACTTTTACTCATAAAAGAAAAGTATAGAGCAATTAAATCTTAAATGATTTTAAGTTAATTTTAGTAACATGAAAAGCTGTTCATGATTTACTATTCCCCCTCCCTTTTTATTTTAATTCCAATGTAGTTAACATACAGTGTTCTATTAGTTTTAGGTGTACAATACAGCGATTCAACAGTTAAATATATTACTCAGTTCTCATTACTGTTCCCTTTTTCAAAACGGATACAACATGATCCAAATCTGTATGTTAAAAAAGAATGGAAGGAAACACATCAAAACGGTAACAGTAGTTAAGTTGATGGGGGATATGGGAAGAAGGAATTTAAACATTCTTCTTTACTGCTCTGCATTGGCCAGAATCTTCGTTAACTCTATTTATATCCAGGACACTTTTTATTTTTTTAACAGATACAAGGGGTTGCTTTGGGAATTCCATTTATAGATCTTAATAAAGTAATTGCAGTCTTTTTGCCCTATAAACTGATCAGTTTTTTTCTTTTGAACAGAACTTTCCCTATTTGGAGAAGACATGATACTATATATACAAAACCCTTAAAGATTCCATCAAAAAACTATTTGACCACTGCAGTTCTTAAGTCAAAACTCCAAAATTTCCAAAATCTGAATTTTCAGGAAAAATATATTTTTCAAATTTGGCTTTTCCTATATGCTAAAATCATTAAGGAGTGGCATAGTAACAGAACATTACAGTTATAACCTCACACTAGAGTAGCATTTTCAGTAATCTGTATAAAGCATATACAATTCATTTCCCTTCTCCTATCCAGTTCTCCCTCCTGGTCTTTACCTAATTAGATCAAAATGTTTATATGAGGTAGGCACTGGCTCAAGATAAATAATCATGTGTTATCTATTAACTTTGGAGAGAGATCCATCTTAACTTTGTCTCTGTTTTCAGAGAGATCGCAAGTGCTGGCTATTGTAAGCCTTACTTTCTAGGAACCTTAGTCAAACTTGGAAGCAAGTATTGACTTCTTTGTATGTAATGGTTCTGAAAGTGTAAGTGCCCTGTGAACATGTTAACAGAAGATGAAGGTACATTATTAGGAAAGCGTGTTGGCTAGAATTACAGCATGCCCTTACAAGAGAGCAGCATAGGCTGTTCAGTTTCCATCAGGTCACTTGAAACCTCTTCAAGGGGGTCTCCTCTTTCAGAGCCCTCTGGGAAGATAATCCCATGGTCTGAGATTCAACACTTCTCACCTGACATTTGCAGAGTGTGGCAGCAGGGCTTCTGTGTGTATATGAGAAACTGGACAGACATTTAGATGAGTACATCTGGAAGACTGCCATTAGAAAAAGGAAAATCTAATTATAAACTTGGAGAGCTATATAGTGAAGCATCCAGTAGGGCTTAGTGCAGGGATGGAATATGTAGGGTCTGTGAGCATAAATAGAAAGACAGGTCTTGGGGTGCCTGGGTGGCTCAGTCAGACATTCAAGCATCTGAATCTTGATTTCAACTCAGGTCATGGCCTCACAGTTGGTGAGGTTGAGGCCTCGATCAAGCTTCAGCACAGAGTCTCCTTGGGATTCTCTCTGGCCCTCTCTGCCCCTCCACCACTCTGTGCTCTCTCTCTCTCAAAGATAAAGATTTAAAAAAAGAAAAACAAAGTATTTTTACTAACCTCCAGCTGAAATTTAACATTTCCTTCCATTATAAACAGCAACAAATCATATTAGCTTCAGCAGTACTTGCTTACACCTGTCGCCAAGGGAATCACAGATATTTTTCTGCCATGTAATTGCAGGTGCCCTGAAACGAAATTGACACTCCTCACTGTCCCGGACAGTTACGAGACCACTGCTAGATCTTGCAGTTTTAAAGTGTTAATAAAAGCGTACATGTGTTACTATATCACCACTTTGTTTTTATTGTTTTCATAATTAGATTTCAATGTAATTAGTCTCCTTTGTAATTCTGTATATTTGGTTTTATGTATTCAAATCCGTATGTTCTTAGAGAAAAATCCGTCTACTTCAGCAGACTGCTAAAGAGGTCCAGAGGTTTAGAATCCTTGATTTTTAGTGATTTCCTAAAGACATCTTTCTGTCATCTCACCAATTTTCTCAGTGTTCTAGAACATCATATATTTTTCTTTCTTAGTTTCCAAGCCAGCTCCTTACTGGGAAGGAACAGCTGTGATAAATGGAGAGTTCAAGGAGCTCAAGTTAACTGACTATCGTGGGAAATACCTGGTGTTTTTCTTCTACCCACTTGATTTGTAAGTAAAACATGTACAGGTAGTAAAACATCAGTCACTGTCAATCATTATTCAAGAACATCAAATAGAAATTATTTAATTTAGCTCTTGGTTCTCAAAAGGCAAGCCAATATGAATTTTTTCAAGAAGGTAATATCTACCATGTATTTCAAAACTGTAACCCACTGTCCCCAATATTTTATACTTAAATCTACACAATTGTATTATGATGTAATCATTAAAGAAAGGAAAGCTTTGATTATATTCATTAAGCTATACCCACTAAGGCAAGAAAATGAATATTTTAGAAAGCATTTAATAGCTAGAGTTAACCCACAAATCTATTTAATGTATCTCTGTTAACGAGAAAATTAGCCCTTTACAATGATGATGCCATTTAACTATGATTTTACAATTTTTATTCTTTGCTGCATCCATTGCTTCTCTGTGATTTGAATATTTTCCTGAAGATACTGCATATGCCTCAGGAATAATGCCTGTTATTATAAATTATAGTTATTGGGGGGAATTTTGTCTTTAACTCTGACAGTGAGTACTTTTTTAGATGGAAAGTTGACTCACATACTCTTACTGCTATAGTCTTATCAATGATGTAATTTTTATCTGGAGTGTTTTTCAAATTCCACAAAAGTGATGATACAAAAGAGAGTTGTCCTGACTTTATCTTTTTTCTATTTGAATATATTTTTTGGTTACAAAAAGTAGAAGTTTCTTCTGTCTTTGCCACAGTATACTAAGGTCTTTTTTCCATTAGGACTAATCTAGAACTATATAAATAAAACCTTAACCTTACAGGGAGGATATGCTTAACCCCATCTCTGTAGGTATTCCCTAGGCCAGAGGTCAGCAAACTTTTCCTGTACGGGGCCACATAGTAAATATTTTAGTGTTGTGATCTCTATTACAGCTACACAGCATTGCCATTGTAGCACAAATACAGCCACAGACTATATACAAATGAATGAACATTGTTTTCTATTGAAAGTTTACTTACAAAAAAGAAGATAGGCTGGATTTGGCCTGTGGGCTGAAGTTTGCTGACCCCTACTCTAATCCAAATAGGAAAATTTCTCAGGAAAATTAGTACACTGAGAATAAAACAAGTCATAAATCTGGATAATACATAATCTTTTAAATTAGTAAGAACTTGCTTCTTTCTAACCAACTTGTATTGTGGCCTGACTAGCTAAAATGTATGATGTTACTTAATTTCTAATAGAAACCCGAAGTAGAAATTTTAATATCTAAAAATGTAGGCCTTCTAAATTCATGTTCTTCTAAGACGAATAAGTTAACATATCTGTTAAATATATATGACACTACACGTGAGTTTTGAAATTATTCTAATATAGCAGACAAATATCCTCTGTTTCTCCCAGTGTTGTTTAAAACTCCAGAATGAATAAAACATATATAGAACGTGATGTTACCATTGGCCTTCTTGGACAAAGAGCTAAGATCACCTCTTTCTGTTTCTATGTAATGCCAGATTGGGCTTGGTTAGAAAGGAAGGATTCTGGGGTATTTGCCACAGTCTACAAGTACGAAAGTCATAAACGTAACCCTTCAGTTTTCAGCCAAAACTTTTTATCTGTCTTCACTAAGAAGGTAGATAAATGTGTCTCTACATAGCATTTCTTCCAATAATAGGAAGGAAAGCAGGGGCTGACCATACCTACCATTTTGAATATATTAAAAATACATATCATAGTGGTGCCTGGATGGTTCAGTCAGTTGAGCGTCCAACTTGGTTTTGGCTCATGTCATGATCTCATGGTTCATGGGTTCGAACCCTGCATCAGGCTCTGAACTGACAGTACAGAGCCTACCTGGGATTCTCTCTCTCTCTCTCTCTCTCTCTCTCTCTCTCTCTCTCTGTACCCCTTCACTGCTCATGCTGTCTCTGTCTCTAAATAAATGATTTTTTAAAAATACATATCAGGGCACCTGGGTAGCTCAGTCAGTTAAGCATCCGACTTTTGCTCAGGTCATGATGTCACGGTTTGTGGGTTCAAGCTCCCTATCAGGCTCTGCACTGACAGCTCGGAGTCTAGAGCCTACTTCAGATTCTGTGTCTCCTTTCTCAGCCCCTTCCCCACTTGTGCTTCTCTCTCTCAAAAATTAAAAAAAAAAAAATTAAAAGAAAACACATATCTTATCCAGGGTTTTCCTGGGATATAATCTAGATTTAGAACTCTCTGCTTTGCATGTGGCAGTTCTACATTTGAACAACTGAAACATTTTAAAAGCCTGTTTTGGGCTGTGGTAGGAATTTGTCCCTTGAGTCTGTGTTCTTAGAACTTTCTTGACCAAGACACGCAGTATGAAGTACGTTTTTCATTGCCACCCAGTACACTCCGTATACATACAGGGTAACATTCAGTCTGTAAACACCAGTACAGCCATGCTCGTTACAGTACTGAAACACTTCCATACCCGATGGTACATAGCCACTTTCCCAATCCCCTCCCACCTGGTCCCTTTAAGCAACCTCTAGAGCTAAAGCCAAATTTGAGTTAAGGCTGTTAAATATTTTTAATATCATTCCTGAACACATATATATATGCACTTGGATACATGTATGCTTCATAACTTACCCTTACTGTATATAATGTATTCTCATATTTTCTATTCCACTTTTTTCAAATGTTAGTTAGAACTCAGTAAACTGGCTTAAGGAGTCCCTACCATGGTTTGGAAAATACTACCCTAACGTAATAATATCTAAACATGCTCTTCTGACAACAGAGGACCTTATCAAAGAGAGGGGGATGGAAGAGAGTCCCTCATCTCTAAAATAGACATCATGCATCTAGCTCATATGGTTGGTATACAAATATTTAAAAAGTCAGGGAATGATGTAAAATTTGTATAGGTCTTTGAAAGCTAGAAAGCACTAGATAAATATAAAGCTTTGTTCAATAAAAGCTAATGAAGGGGGAGGAGGTGCTGCCATAAGGGAGAAGGGTAATATTGGTTGACCACTGATCCATTAGGTTATAAAAATAAAGTTTATTGAGATGTAATTGGGAACTCTGCAATATACTTAATTAAATGATATTTGATCAAATGACAGTCTTTTATTTATTTTTTTTTTTATGTTTTATTTATTTCTAGGAGAGAGAGAGAGAGACAGCGTGAGCAGGGGAGGGTCAGAGAGAGAGGGAGTCACAGACCGAAAGAGGCTCCAGGCTCTGAGCAGGCAGTCAGCACAGAGCCCGACGTGGGGCTCGAACCCACAACCACGAGAGCATGACCTAAGTGAAAGTTGGAAGCTTAACTGACTAAGCCACCCAGGCGCCCCAAATGACAGTCTTTTAAACAGCTGCATCTTGTCGGTGTTCATATATAAAATTTTTTTATGATTTTTTCTTTTTTAAGTAATCTCTACACCCAACACGGGGCCAAATTCACTACTGTGACATTCAGAGTTGTGTGCTCTACTAACTGAGGCAGCCTGGCACCCCTAAAATTGTTCTTATTATGCATTTTATATAACTAAAGGTGTTTATAACAAGTCATTTGAAACTTTAGGTACATGTGTATTTTGAGAATACTGATATATTTTTTTTAACTTTCAGCACTTTTGTGTGTCCAACTGAAATCATCGCCTTCGGTGATAGAATTGAAGAATTCAGATCTATCAACACTGAAGTGGTAGCATGCTCTGTCGATTCACAGTTTACCCATTTGGCCTGGTCAGTATCTTGCACTTAGATTTGTAGGAAAAGGAATGGATTTACTTTTAAATTATGGGCAGACAACTCTTAATATAATAGAATAGTTAATAATATAATAGTTTTTAGTTCAGGAGTAGATTTATCTGAAAGCTGCTAGTTCAATGAAGTTATGGTAAAAAATGTTTAAGGATTTTATAGGACATTTCCAAAGTGGAAAAAGAAAGCTCAGTGCAGGAGTACCTGGGTGGCTCAGTCGGTTAAGCGTCCAACTTCGGCTCAAGTCATGATCTCACAATTTGTGAGTTCAGGCCCCACATCGGGCTCGGTGCTGACAGTTTAGAGCCTGGAGCCTGCTTCAGATTCTGTGTCTCCCTCTCTCTCTGCCCCTCTTCCTCTCACACTGTCTCTCTCTCTCTGTCTCTCTCAAAAATAAATAAACATTTAAAAAAATGTTTTTAATAAAAAAAAGTTCAGTGCAAAAGACATAATATCCATAGCGAAAACCACTGAAATGGTTTATGACTAACTGGGTAACCTTAATCTGGAAGGAAAAAAAATTGTTTAGAATTCCATTTCTCTCATATAGTTGTCTAATATTAAGTCAAACTCAAAATAGTTTTTGTCGTTATTTTTCAAGAAGCAATGATTTTCTTAATTTTGTAAATATTTTTTTAATTAACAAAACGTGAAAAGGTGTTTCACCTAATTAATTGCAAAGAATTGCAAATTAAAATGACAAGAGATGCCATTTTTTCCCTGACTGGCCAAGATTTCAAATATTGAAAAATGTCTTCCAGTGATGACAGAGGTGCCATTCTTTTTCCACACACACAGTGGGTTGAGCATTTCTGGAGAGCAGTTAGTTAGGCAATATGTTTTAAAAGCTGAAATGTGTGTTTATGTGATTTTTTTCATGTCCATAATTCTGTACACAAAATTCTATGCACAATAAAGATGGTTCAGAATTAATTTGATTTTAAAAGTTAATATTCATTAAAGTGACAAATTCAAAACATTTTTCTCTATTTACAATAATATATATACATGTATAACTGAAATTTTAATGGGTGCAGGAGTTACTATTTAATTTATATTCTCTTAAGTAATTCAATTATTTCAAGTATTTTTAAATGCAGTTATATATTTAATATATTTGAGTTCCTTTAAGTGTATCAATTTTGAGATAAAACTTCCAAGAACTTATGTAATAATTCTTGCAAATATGTTGTCTTATGTCCTTTTAAAATGTTTCTTTACTACTTTTTACTATTTAAAATGTTTCTTGGGGCACCTGGGTGACTCAGTTGGTTAAGTGTCCAACTTCAGCTCAGGACATGGTCCATGAGTTCGAGCCCTGCATCAGGCTCTTTGCTGACAGCTTGGAGCCTGGAGCCTGCTTCAGATTCTGTATCTCAAATTCTCTCTGCCCCTCCCCTGCTCGCTGTCTCTCTCTCTTTCAGAAATAAACAAACATAGAAGAAAAATATTTAAAATCTTTCTTTACTATTTATAAACTGAATGAAATTTCACAGTACACAATTTCAGTAGGAATCACAAAGTGAAAACTATGGGTTTAATTTGCTTCATCACTTCTGTAGTAATTCTAAATCTTTGTTAGGTTCCAACACAAATCCACAGAGGAAAAAGTTCTGGGTCATCCCAAATAATTTGGCATTGGTTTCTTAAGGAATTTGGGGTGATCCATTCTCAGCTGGATAGGTTTCCTATCAACCAGCAATTTCTTCTTGAGTATCAGAACTGTGGCTGCAAACATGTGAAGTGGTATTTCCCTGTTTTCTACCTGCTGTGTCAGTGCCTTCCCACTGGGACACCAGCTGACTTCCCCCGCTTTCAAAAGAATACTTAAATCCAAAGTATCGTAACTAACTTCCTTTGCTGCTTCAAGTGGACTTTGCGTTTCTTTCTGTCTCAGAATTTTAATATATTATCTAGTTGTATTCTTCCTATCTCTCAAGGCTTTATCTTGAGATCACAATTCTAGGGTTATACTTACAACAGTGCATGTCATTTGATCCTTCAGTTCCTCTTCTAGGAATTATTCAGACAAGTGCACAAAGTTGAGAATACAGAGATGTTTCTGGCCATGTTTATAAAAGCAAAAGAAAAATTGAAACTGTTTAAATGTCTACCAGTAGAGATTATTAAAAAACACTGTGTCAGTGCATTAAAAATGTGATATGTATCTTTATATTTAGTGTTTAAAAGAAATGAATATATTAATTGGGGAGTAAAGGTAAAAAATAGAATGTATCTTAGCCTATTTTCAGTAGAAAAAGAATGTGTGCGTTGTGTGTTCATTCATTTGTGTATGTACACAGGGAAAGAGTGCCGTTTGGATACCTAAATTTACTTAGCTCTGAGAAGTAAACATTCTGTTTGTTACAGGATTAATACCCCTCGAAGACAAGGAGGACTTGGACCAATAAAGATTCCACTTCTTTCAGATCTGAATCATCAGATCTCAAAGGACTATGGTGTATATCTGGAGGACTCAGGCCACACTCTTAGGTACCTTTCAGTGGGTTTATATTATGACAAATCCAAATATATTTGTGATCCTCCTTGAAATGAAGTTAGAGGATACAAGGTTTGATCAAGAAGTATTTGCTCTATTTGCAAAAGTGTTGTATTGTTTAAAATAATTGGTGAGTGCCCTACTTACACTGTGTGAGTCACCATAGACTGTTAGAGCTGGAAGATTATTTAGAGGTCTCTTACCAACCTTGTCATTTCACAGATAAAGAGATTCATAGAATTCCATGAACTTGGCCCAAGTTAAATAATTAATGGCAGAGCCCACACTTGAACCCCAGTACCCAAACTCCGTGTCTGTTTCTTTCTCCTCTTTTCTGTTTTTTTTTAATATTTTATTTATTTCTAGCAGAGAGAGAGAGACAGCGTGAGCAGGGGAGGGTCAGAGAGAGAGGGAGTCACAGACTGAAACAGGCTCCAGGCTCTGAGCTGGCAGTCAGCACAGAGCCCGACGCGGGGCTCGAACCCACGAACCGCGAGATCATGACCTAAGCGAAAGTCGGACGCTTAACCGACTAAGCCACCCAGGCGCCCCTCCTCTTTTCTGTTTCTAAAATGACTCCAGTAATGGTTTTTCCAAATGCAGGTATCATAGTATTTAGCAGACTTGAGCCTTAAGGCTTGGGAAAAATTTTTAAAGTGCCAGTGTAAGTCTTTGAAAAAAGGGCAACTTTAGTTTAGAACAGTGGTGATTTTGTTATAATTATACTGTCAGTTTGCTTTGCAATGAGAATAGTTTCTTTTTTAAAATGTTTATCTGAAGGGTGAAGGTGTCACTATTTTATAATCCTCTTTTTTATAACAGCTTTATGGAAATAATAATTCATACCCATTTAAAGCATACTATTCAGGGGTTTCTAGTATATAGTATAGAGAGTTGTGTAGCCATCGCTACAATCAATTTGACAACATTTTCATTACTCTAAAAAGAAACCCATACTCATTAGCAGTTATTCTCCCTTTCCCCCAGTGCCCCCATGCTGGCCCTGAGCAGCCAGCCTCTTGCCTTCTTTATGTCTCTGTGGCTGCCTATTCTTGACATTTCATATAAATGGAATCCTACAGTGTGTGCTTGTTTATGACTATCCTCTTACACTTAGCACAGTGTTTCCAAGGTTCCTTCATATTACATCATGTATCACTACCAATAGTTATTTTTTTCTACTCACCAAGTCTTTAATGTTTTCTCCTTTCATAGTTTATTACTAAGTTCATTCCCAAAAAGTAAAATTGCCACTAAAAAGATTGAAGCTATTTTATAATTTGGAATTATTTGAACACTAACCAAGTAAAATTATCTAATATTAGCCATTTTGTATAATTTGAACCAGCAGTTTCTTTTTACATCATTTTTTATTTTCATCAAAGCAATACATGCATATTGTTTTTAAAAGTCAGATTGTTTTTCTTTACATTTTTCTTTAAAATTTTTTTTTGTTTATTTTCAAGAGAGAGAGAACGAGTTGGGGAGGGACAGAGAGGGAGGGAGACAGAATCTGAAGCAGCTCCAGCCCCTGAGCTGTCAGCACAGAGCCCGACGCGAGGCTCAAACCCAGGAACCAGCCTGAGCCAAAGTCGGACGTTCCACTGACTGAGCCACCCAGGCGCCCCGAAAAGTCAGAGTGTCTTAAGCAACAGTCCTCTGCCTACTCCTAGCCCTGCTTCTGGAGGAAACTGCTTTCAACTCTTTAACTACTGCTTTCACCATTTGTCTCCATAGTTCCAACTCCTGTACTTTTTCTGAATGTATCAATTTTGATGTTATTTATAATGGTAAATAGTAGTGACTTTCTTACACCATCCCCAAACTTATCTTCCCACACAGTATGTGATAATTGTGGATTGAGTCAATAAGTTGGTGTTTTTTTAATTTAAGTATTGTTCACTGCTAAGCTCTTAAGTGTAGTGTCCTAGGGTTTACATTTCCCTTCTAGTAAACTTTTTATTTTATTGTAGCTAGTGAACTACCACTTTTTTGTTTCATTTATTTAGTTTTCTATATACCCATCACTAATTTTTCCTGAATTTCCCAAGCAATTGTAACCACTCTAATAATGCATTTTTCCTATCACTTGTGTTTCCTGGAAACCTCTGTCCTCCCGTCTCAGTTCAGACTGACTGCTTGCTAGGCCTGCTGCACAGCTGCTGTCCTAGCTCTTTGTGCACCAGCATCCTGGGAATTTGCTTCGCTTCTTCTTTGTTGGACACCCACTTTTCTGGATCCCATGCCTGCCTTCTTTATTGAATCTCTCATTTTGCCAAAGCACATCCTCATAGCTTACTAATAAAAGGTCATTGGATGGGGCGCCTGGGTGACTCAGTCAATTGAGCATCCAACTTCAGTTCAGGTCATGATCTCACAGCTCTTGGGTTCGCACCCTGCATGGGGTTCTGTACTGACAGCTCAGAGCCTGGAGCCTGTTTCAGATTCTGTGTCTCCTCTGTCTCTCTGCCCCAACTCCACTCATATTCATTCATTCCTATTCTCTCTTTCTCTCTTTCTTTCTCTCTCTCTCAAAAATAAACATTAAAAAATATTTTTTTAAAAAATAAAAGGTCATTGGAAGGTAAAATACTTGATGACTTCCATGTTTGAAAATGTTTTTATTCCACTCTCATGCTTGATTAACAGTTTCCCTAGGTATAGAATTCTAGATGGAAAGACATTTGAAAGCATTGCCCTGCTACCTTTAGTTTCTGATGTATATTGCCATTTTAAGTTTTGATTTTTTTATAAGAATGTTATCTGTTTATCTGTTCTTTGAGGAAGAGACATATATATATATTATACCAAGTATGGCAAATGTCTTAGTCTCAAAGTCTACAAAAGCTAAAAATTCACAAAATTAAAATAGAAAACAGAACTAGAATTTGCTACCAAAGAAAAGACAGATTTGTTTCTGTGTGGTGTGTGTTGGTATGATGTATGTTACAGAAGTAAGCTCAAAATTTCAGCTCAGGCTCACTTCAGAACAGACTTCACCACTGACAATGGGTTTCTACTGGAAAAGTAGCTGCATGAAAGAACAGCCATATGAATAGTAGTTAATAGTTTTGTCCCCACATTTCGCCAAGTTGACCTAGTCCAAGGAGAGTGAGCTATAGTTAGTTCAGACTTCATAGTGCTCATTAAAAAAATGTATTGTAGGATAAGCAGGAACACTTTAGTAATGTTTAATATGATTTTGAAATAAAGTTTCATGTAATAGATATGTCATTCTATGTAGTTCTATTAAAAATACATCTTACTATTATTTTTAATACTCAATACACAAGCAATGAGCCCTACTAACCTGAGATCTTTTTCTAAACCAAGTATTTGGTTGTAATCCATACTGACTGAAATAGACAATAGTTCTTCTGAAATTTTTGTTTTTCTTTAGTCTGCTTTAACTCTTGGAATGCCACTCCATTTCAGCAGGTCTTTTAGGTTAAACTACTCCCTTATTCCCTAGGCCATAAAAATGAATCACACATATAGAGATTTAGAGAGAAAGGTAACTTTGGTGACTTTGTCTTTTTCCACCATTGAAAAAGGAAACACAAAGACGTTCTAAACAGCCAGTGATAAGAAAGATGGATCCCTCCTTTACCCAGAGGAAGACTTTCCTCTGTAGTTTCATCATTTCATGTACAGTGCAGTAAAATCCCAAACCTAGTACTCATGAAGATTCAACTGGAAATACAACAGTTCATTTTAAAGACGAAAACAAATTTCTGAAACTACCCTTTAACAATGATAATCCCAAATTATACAGTAGATGAGTGTGGGTGTGGGGGGGTGTATTTGCGTGGGTGTGGGGGGGTGTGTCCCAGTCAAGCAGGGAAGTAGCTTGTTGTTGCTTATGTATAACATCCTTTGGTGTGGATGGCACAGAGATTCCCATTAACTAATAATTGTCTTAACTGAGATGAAATGACTTTACCTGTACCACTCTTGTGCCTTACAGAGGCCTTTTCATTATTGATGACAAAGGGATCCTAAGACAAATTACTCTGAATGACCTTCCTGTGGGAAGATCCGTGGATGAGACACTGCGTTTGGTTCAAGCATTCCAGTACACTGACAAACATGGAGAAGGTACCGTTTCAACTTCTAAACATCTTAGCATTTTGTTTTTTTCATTTGAGAGATCATGGCACAATTCATTTTGTTTCTTAGTCAAGAAGTAATTTGGATGGTTCCAAAGTCTTCTGATTGTTTTCGAATTATTACCCGATCTTTTGAGCAGATCCAATTATTATTTAAAGTGCTTTTAGCAAAAAATCACTAATATATTCTACTTACAGAGTAAGACGCAAAAACATTAATTTCTTGTACAGTCCTTTTGGATGGGCTCAAAGAGAAAAGTGTCTGTTACTGCAGTTTTTCAATTCTCTTTCTGTAAAAAATGTGCCTGTCTGGCAGTATTTAGTGATACAGGTTTTATTTGCATATTTACATGATTTGATGTAGTTTTCCTCAGCTCTTTGGTATCACAGCAGTGATCTAGAAGTTTATCCTTTCACTGCATGTGTTTACAGTAGGTAAATAGAAGAGGTCAGATTTTGCTGGAGCGGAACATATGTTATATATTCCTTCCCAAAGTGTAACTCAGTGCCTGGATAAGGGTGCATTCCCAAGAAAGGGGAAATCCCACTTTCCTAGTAATTTTAAACTCTCATTCAGCAACCAGCAGACCATGTTGTCTCTACAAAATACTACAGAAAGCAGAAGATAAGCTTATATTGGAAGTTTCAGTAAATTCAGAGAAATTTTTGCCATGCCCCGACCTTTCAGTTCACCAGATTCCCATACCTTACAACTTTATCAGAGGAACGCTCAACTTGGTTTCTTACGTTGTTCGTGTAACGAAACAGAATTGGCAAAAATGGAAATCGATGAGCTGCCTCCTGGTAAACTCCATGACTGAAATTCCTTGGTGCAGACAGGCAAGCTAATAGTAGTCAAGTGTTCCGTGGCCTAGAAGTGTTCTCGTTATTATGGGCTCCCTTTTCGGTTTCATTTTGGAAAAAGAAAAGCCACCAGTTGCTGAAGAGAAGTGAAATCTGTTTTTAAACTGTCTTTTTCCCAATTTTTGTTTCTTTCAGTCTGTCCTGCTGGTTGGAAACCAGGTAGTGAAACAGTAAGTCATACATTTTTCTGTTAAGGGGATGGCTGGGACCCACCAAAAAAAAAAAGGCCAACCTTACAGTACTCTCTCCTTGTAATTAAATGATCTTGATTTTGTAGATGAAGTAAACATTACTAAACAGAAATCCTAAGAGTACAGGCATTCTTTGGACTATAGAGAGAGTAGCTGACACTGGAGAAAGCAGATTATGGGACTTATGAATTGTAAAGCCAAGTATCCAGAGACATTTAAAAAAAGGGAACAGTGGAGACCTGGTAGAATAAATTCAGAGGTCTTAGAGATCATAAATGGAATTTCTTCCTACATTGTGGGCAAAGAAATAGTCACAAGGAAAACCTTTCTGTGTATAGTAAAATCTTTTGAGAAAATCTGGCTTAAATGACACGGAAGCTAATGATTCTCTCCTCATTTGAAGGAAGATCAAAACAGGTATATCCTTACATTTAGGGAGGCTGTATAATTTATAAACAATCCCTGAAGTAGTCTCTGGCCGAAATAAAATTTGGAAACTTGGGCCGAACCTTTTTTAAATAGCATGTTTAACTACTAACTAAAGATCAACAGTTTTATGTAAGGTATAGTTAGGAAATTGACAGATCCTAGAGCATTGGAGGAAGAAATCATTATCTTACGATAAAAGAAAAATACAGATCCCTAAATCTTTCTTCTTTAGCACACCAACAAAAAAGTACTGTTCATAATAGACTATGAGAGGTACAAATTGACTCTGTAACCTAACTCACATTGGGTAAAGTAACATTTCACTGATTTTGAACCTGTTTTTGATGGGTTTGCAAAATAGCATTGCCTTTGCGGATCAGAGTTAATGTTACAGTACAAATTTATTTACCTCTACACAGATCTGATGGATCTCAAAGACAGATATGAAATTAAGCATTAAAGGTACTTTGAGCACTAGGTACTTTAAATTATAAATCAGTCATTAGGTTAGAGTTACTGATTGTGAGGCGTACAGATAGAAATTTGAATCAGAAGCTGCAGGTATCACCTTAGAAGCCTTAGAAGACATTTCTGGATGGGTCTTCAAAGTAGGGGGCATGTTCCCCTGGACCTGTAGCAAAACCAACAGTGAGTGATGCATGACATCACCATCAAGCACAGGCATGTACTAAGAGAACAGCAAGAGCTTCCAAGAAGTACAAATTAACTACAAATGGTATTAGAGGATGAGTATCGTACATTTCAGAAACATACTATCCACTTGATTAAGTTTTGGAGGGTCCACAAACCCTCCAAGAATGTGATGAAAACCATGAATTCTCCCACCAAAAAAAATGCACGTATGTTATCACATACTGCGTTTGGGCATTCTTTTTTGTATTCTTAGCTTTACTGAGATATATTTGACAAATGGAATTGTATATATTTAAACTGCACAATGTGATGATTTGATATATGCATACATTGTGAAATTATTACCACAGTCTGGTTAATTAACAAATCCATCACCTCACAAGGTTACCTTCTTTCATGTGCGGTGAGGCTTCAAGTCTACTCTCTTAGCAGATTTCAAGTACCCAGAACAGTATTACTAACTGTAGTCACTGTGCTGTGCATTACATACTTAGAACTTACTCATCTTTAAACTGAAGGCTTGTATCCTTTGGGTGGCATCTCCCTATTTCCCCCACCCCGAGCCCAACAACCACAATTCTACTCTGATTCTACGAACATTCTGTCAACAGACAGTTCTTGAGCACCTGCTATGTGGCAACTATTCACATTTCTACAATGGGCAGATGGTATTTATTAGTGAATACCACAGCCAAAGTCCACCCTTGGAGTTATATTCTAATTCTAATTTTAGATCCTGGCTAATGCTTTTAGAAACACAGTGGTGACAGCTGATGGGACAGCATCTGGGCTGGGGGATTAAGTGGTCAGGAAAGACTTCTAAGATGACATTGAATTTGAAATGTGAGTGAACAGAGGGAGGGAGTGAAGCATAGAGCAGTCCAGAAAGAAGAGCAAGGGCAAGGAAGGCCCTGAGGCCAGGAACCAGCTTAGCATGTTCCAGAAACATAAAGAGGGCCCATGTGGCAGGAAGAGAGTGGGCTACAAGGAAGGAAATAGGGACACCAATGTCACGTGACATGGAGAATTGGAACGCAGAAAAGTAACTGACAAACGTGGCGTCTTTGGTGACCATGGTGAGGGTGGCAGCTAGTTTGGGGTGGTTTGAAAACAGATGAATTTTTCCTCTGTCCCTGTCAGTTCTCAACTGTATATCACACAGGCCTCCTAATGTGCTGCCCTGACCTCACGTTCTCTCCCCTCCCGGCGCATGTCACTCTCCAAAGCAGACTTAGCAGCCCTCCAGGACTTGCAGGCCCAACTCTGCATACTCGTCACTGTTGGTGTCTGGCAGCCTGTCGTAGACCCTCTTTCCCATGGTGTTCCATGCCTGCACACTGTGCTCCTGCGGTGTCCCACCACTCAGTTTGCCCCAAAATAAGCCCTGCTTTTTCACACCTATGTGCCTTCGCTCAGCTCTTTCGCCTGAAATAGCTTCTCCCTTCTCTAAATTCTTCTTGTCTTTCAAGACCAGTGTAAATGCCACCCTCACTCTGAGGCCTTCCTTGATGCCATCTCCTCCATTCAGTCATGGCCTGTGTCATACACGATCATATTGTGTGCTGCAGCAAAAGCTGTCGTGTACACGCACATCTTCCCCACAGGCTTGTACAAGTCCCGGGGGGGAGAGACTTGAGTGTCCTTATCCTTACACACCCAGCTGGCCAGCACACTGTTGGCACATAGTAGTTATTCTAGAACTACTTACAAATTGAATTTAAATGCAGAGACATTCCATATTGGGAAACACAGAATACTTGAAATGATGCCTGAAAAACTAGGTAATATTTATTAAGTGCTGAAGAAAAATTCTGAAGAAAAGGCATATAAAACTATTGTAAACTACTTTCAATATAGAGAGATAGATGTACTTTACCCGTAACATAGTTAATGTGAGGTCAAATTATGTTGGAAATTTCAAAAAAAAAATCTAGTCTTGTAAGGCTGTGATGTTCTTCAAGAGGGAGCATTTTTTCTTTCAGAATGTTCATTCACTAGTTATTCATGTCGAATTTGAAGAATTTTTTTTAACCTTGCAATTTTGAACCTCCAGAAAATCCATTTGACGGGTTAAAAAAACATGTAGTATATATACAATATTAGTCATAATAGGAATGAAATCTTACCATCTGCGAGAACATGGATGGACCTAGAGGGTATTATGCTAAGTGAAATAAGTCATTCAGAGGAGGACAAGTACCATAGAATTTCACTTATAGATATAATCTATATATATCATCTATATATATGTATATATATAATCTAAAAAAAAAAACAGAATCAAGCTCATAGATACAGAGAACTGATGGCTGCCAGAGGGGACAGCAGTAGGAAGATGGACAAAACACATGAGAGGGATTAAGAGGTACAGTCTTTTAGTTATAAAATAAGTCATAGGGATGAAAAATACAGCATAGGGAATATGTCCATAATATTGTAACAACTTTGGTGACAAGTGGTAACTAGCCTTACTGTGGTGACATTTCATAATGTATATACTGAATCCCTGTGACATACACCTGAACTAATACAATATTGTATGTCAACTATTTTTAAGTAAATAAATAAAAATTAAAAATGCACTTGAACACGCTGCCGCCTTTCAGGTTGCTGTGGCATCCCAACGTTTCATCAGGAGATGACTTTAAAAATACATTAACATCTGTAGCCATGCTCTCTTAATGTGTTTGACTTAATTAGATCAAACCTGAAGATGTCATGAAAGCCTGGTGGCCAAGAGAAGACCTGTAAGTAAATTTGGGATGCTTGAGTACAGATGTTAATTTATTAACAAATTACTTGCCTTTTGAGATAGCTGAGATTGGAAGTCTTTCCTATATACCTGATATGATTTAGGACACAAAAATCATCATTTATCTTTTTTAGTGAAGAGATGGGCAACTAATGCCAGATTACCGTTGATGTACTTGAGCTTTTAAAATGAGTAATTTGGAAACACCAATTTGAAGAGATGTATGCACCCCTGTGTTCACTGCAGCATTATTTATAATAGCCACGATACGAAAGCAACTTAAGTATCCATCAAGAAATGAATGCATAAAGATGTGGTATACATACACAATACAATATACTCAGT
The DNA here is from genome assembly GCA_017311185.1 of Proteles cristata cristata. Classification (NCBI taxonomy): domain Eukaryota; kingdom Metazoa; phylum Chordata; class Mammalia; order Carnivora; family Hyaenidae; genus Proteles; species Proteles cristata. The sequence continues at coordinate 13,086 of JAESUZ010003477.1, read as the reverse complement.
CATAAAAAAGAATGAAGTCTTTCCATCGACAACAACATAGATGGTCCTAGAGGGTATTATGCTAGTGACAGCAGTCAGAGAAGGACCAATACCGTATGGTTTCACTTCTATGTGGACTCTAAAAAAGCAAAACAAATGAACAAACGAAACCCCAGACTATTAAATATAGAGACCAAACTGGTAGTTGCCACAGGGGAGGGGGGTTGGGGAATGGGCAAAATAGATGAAGGGGATTATGTGGTACAGTCTTCCAGTTATAAATAAATCAGAGATGAAAAGTACAGCACAATGAATATAGTCAACTATGTAATAATTTTGTGTAATTAAACCTCCTATGGGGATCATTTCATAATGTATAAAGATACCAAATCCCTATGAGGTATACCCGAAAATAATAGGATATTGTATGCCAATTATACTTCAACAAAAAAATAACATTTTTAAAATGAATAATTTCCTTTTTTCTTTTTAACAGATAATTCCAGATCCAGCTGGAAAACTGAAGTATTTTGATAAAGTCAACTGAAAAATACTTCCTCATGTTACCATGCTTGAAAGTTCTCAGTAAAGCTCACTGTTTTACTACCTTATTTTGTTACACTAGTAATTTCTTGGAAAATATAAAATTTCATGTCAGGTCATGGGGCGCTGGGTGGCTCAGTCAGTTAAGTGTCTGACTTCAGCTCGGGTCATGATCTCATGGTCTGTGGGTTCAAGCCCCAAGTCAGGCTCTGTGCTGACAGCTCAGAGCCTGGAGCCTTCTTTGGATTCTGTGTCTCCCTCTCTCTCTGCCCCTCCCCCACTCATTCTCTCTCTCTCTCTCTCTCTCTCTCTCTCTCTCTCTCTCTCAAAACTAAGCATAAAATTTTCTTTAGAATTCCTATCCGGCCCAAATTAAACACTGATGCCACAAGATACACATTTATTCCCTATCTTTCAGAAGTAAAAAACATCAGAATAGGGCGCCTGGGTAGCTCAGTCAGTTAAACATCTGACTTCGACTCGGGTCATGATCTCACAGTTTGTGGGTTCGAGCACCACATTGGGCTCTGTGCTGACAGCTCACAAACTGGAGCCTGCTTCAGATTCAGATTCTTTCTCTCTCTCTCTCTATGCCCCTCCCCTGCTCATACTCTGTCTCTCTCAAAAATAAACATTTGAAAAAATTTTTTAAAATATGATTGACTCCAGCTAGTGACAATAGTAACTAATATTTATGTAACACATGCAAGCATCAAGCATCCTGTTAGGTGGATTAGCTGAATCATTCCATTTAATCCCCACAGCACCTCTTTGAGTTCTTTATTTTTATAGTTTAGGAAAGTGAAGTTCAGATAAATTGATTGCCCAAAGTCATACCACTAGCTAACATAGTTAGAATCAGATTTCAAACCCAAACAGGCTAATTCTAGTTTCTGGGCTTTTAACACTCTATTGTTTATACCTTTGAGAGTGGCAGGAAAGAACAAATTGTGAAGACAGTCAGCTTCTACAGTATCTGAGTACGGAAAGTTGACCCCAGAGCTCACTGTTCGGTACTACATGAAGCCCTTGAGAAAAAAACCCTCATCCCTTATTTTCTCTAAATTCACATTTTCAGTGTGTACCAAATCTACAAGTAACAACTTAATATGTGTATAGTTTAACAAAAATGGAATCCCTAAATGTATGGAGCTGGCTCTTCACAAATGACCATATATAAAGCCGAACTCCAGTGCTACATCCGTCATCCCATTTGCCACCCCACTACGGCAAAGACTTTATTGTAATTCTCTGCATGTGTGCTGTGTAGTTAAGGGACCGGTACCAAAGAGATTGCCTCATCCTGTCTTCCATGCTAATCCCCTCTTGACACACAAGAATCCCCTCACTCCCCAGGGTAGGCCATCACTAAAATAGGGGATATTACTGGCCTCCTGGCTGAAACTCCTGAGTTCTGTCAAAAATGGCAGGTGACTAGTGACACATATGTGGACATGGACATGGAAATCCAGCTGCCATTTATAACCCTTTGCTACAGTAAAGTATGTTCTGAATGCTAGTTTACTGTTGAAATTTTAGAAGCCAACCTATTAGTAAAGTTGAAGACTCCTAGTACTTTGGTGTCTAAACAGTTTTATGATTATCTTGTCAATCTACTTTGAATACAGTTAGAATCCAGTCATTTTTTTAGAGAGAGAGAGAGAGAGAGCTCGTGTGAGTGGAGGAGGGGGGCAGAGGGTGAGAGAGAGAGAGGAAGAGAGAATCTTAAGCAGGCTCCATGCTCAGCACAGCCAGATGCGAGGCTTGATTCCATGACCCTGGGATAATGACCTGAGCTGAAATCAAGAGTTGGGTGCTCAACCAACTGAGCCACTCAAGGTGCCCCTGGAATCCTGTTCTTGGTATTTCCTCTCTCCAATCAGAAAATTAGAAATTTTTACTCTTGCAATACAGCTGTATATTCTTGATTAATAACTTCCATTTCATTAGTTTTCTAGCCTCGTATTCATTTTAGGTATGTTTACAAGGAGTACAGTTTACACTCCAAAAAGCCAGTTATTGTTTCATTTAGCAACTTTTGATCATCTACTCTATATACTTGGCATTTACCAAGTAACCAAAGGCAAATTTCTGCCCTCAAGGAGCTTACTTACCATTTGATTACTTAGGCAGGTGTTGAAAGTGTAGTCATTTGGGGGTAACTAAAAATAAGTGAAAATACATCCTGACTTGACACTTTTGTGTTAACTCGGTAATGTTAAATAGCCTATGACTAAAATAGCAGCAAATATGCACTCCTCTTCAATGACTTCTATAAACTATGCCTTCAAACAGCTGACTTCTGAAAGTCCACAGATCCAAAATTCTTAAAAGATGATCTCATGTGACCATTTACAGAAGAAAGGAAAAATAGTGTTTAGAAAGGAGAGTCCCCTTGTCCTGCTGGAAAGGATGGGCCCTGGACCTGAATGGGACATAGCTACAAGGAGACCTTTTCCCAGAACTTGCAGTTGTTCTCAAATGGGGACAATTTGCCCCCAGGGGACACAGATGTTTTGGCTGTCAACTGTGGGAGTGCCACTGGTGTCTGGCAGGTAGAGGCCAGGAGTAGTGCTAAACGTCCTACAATGCATGGGACAGCCCGCAGAGAATTATCGGGCCAGAAACGTCAATAGTAGGAAGGCTAAGGGACCCTTCTCTAGAGACAGCTGCCAACTGATTAAAGAAAGGAGACCTGTGTAGCTTACTAGCTGCCTGTGCGGCAGGAAAAGAGAACATGCCTCATACGGAGGAGCTTATCCAAAATAACAGGTGAAGAGGTAACCTCAAGTTTCTATGAAATACAGTAGGCAGTGTCTTTTCAGAGCAATAATACATAGATGACACCTATAATTTCCTGCTTCTGCCTCAAATATGTGATCTTGTGTCGGAAATTTCCCAGCTAAGCCTTAGCAATGTTTGGAACTTTACAGTGATTGTGGCAGACTGCTCTTTCAGGGATCTTAGTCCCCACAATCTCATGCAAGCAGTCATTCCCCACTCCCATCATTTCTTCTCTGTCCAAGGAGGTATCTATGCTACATCCTAAATTTTCCATCTATCAGTAGACTTCCAGGTTGCATATTTTATTCTCAAATACATTAACCACTGTTAATGATATTTTTGTACCCTACTGCCCCATATGATAGCATGGAATGCATCCTTGTATTTCATTGCAAGAACTTTCTGACAACGCTATGTCAATGGAATGTCTTTGAAGAGAGTTGCTACTATATGAATGTGATGAAATGTGTATTTGAGGTAAATCTCGCTACAAAGGTCTCCATGTGAGAGGAGATACGATGTTTATCATAACTGCTATGTATTTAGTCTTCAAAGCAAAGCAACTTTTAGCAGTTCCATTATTAACATAATACAATTTTAGTATAATGTTATAAACACGTAAAATCCTAAACGTGTATTCATTTAATGTTTATGTATTTTTGGGAGAGAGTATGAGCAGGAGAGGGCAGAAAGAGAGGGAGACACAGAATCCAAAGTAGGTTCGATCTGGGGCTCCAACTTACAAACCATGAGATTATGACCTGAGCCAAACTTGTACACTTAACTGAGTGAGCCACTCAGGTGCCCCTAAAAAATATCTTAAAGATCTACCTTCCTGAGACTTAAGCTTACAGTTTTTTAAATTAACAAAATCAAGGGGCACCTGGGTGGTTCAGTCAGTCAGGCGACCAACTCTTGATTTCAGTTCAGGTCATGATCTCACAGTTGGTGAGATCCAGCCCATCAGGCTCAGCACTAACAGCATATCATCTGCTTAGTATTCTCTCCCTCCCTCTCTGCCCCTCCCCTACTCATGCTCACACACTCTCTAATATGAAAAAAAAAATTTTAACAAAATCAAAAGACAAGTCCAAACCCAATTCACATAAGCCATGCACAAGACATACAGAAAATATTAGCTACATATGTGCAAGGTTCTTTGCTGGAAATGTGGATAAAAAGATATGAAACAATCCTTTCCCTCAAGGAACCCAGACTCTCCCAAATGAAAGCATACAGAAAGAGCATTTGTAACTTATTTTAAATAAATGCAAAAAACATCCAACACTGGTGGAGGCTCTAAGGGGAGCATGAGCAAATAAAAGTAAAGACAGGGATGAGGGAAGGTGTCCCACAGGCAAGGAGTTCGCATTTCCTGCTACTCCACTGAAGGCCATGTCACCTCCAAGTGTACTGTCCTTTTATAAAAAGACAGTACTTGGGACCCAGCCTTAAGAGACAGAACACTAACCAGTTTTCCTCTCCTGATCATCCACGGGGAGATGGCACATACGGTACAGGTGACTGGTTAGGGTTAGAGGTGTGTGGCCAAGGTTAGATGAAGGTAAGAACTGAATCTCATTAAACCCAACCTATGGCCATTTGTACAGCTCAGTCAGGACATCAGAAACTGGATTTACAAGTTTTCTCTTAAAAGTAGTATGCTGCACTGTAACCCAAAGGCCACCAGATGGCGCCGGCCACACCGAAATGGCACAGCGACTTGCCATGTCCTAAGACCCTATCAGGCTAACTTAAAAGAGCAACAACTTTGAAATGGTTATTGTTGTTTTGGGGTTTTTTACAACTCTAATGTAAAGATAAAACTTAAAAATTCTGACCAACCCAAGTACAGCTCAAGTACCCATCTTAATTTGTACTGAGTGTACTCCTTCCATCAATGACCATGACCCAGTTAGAACATTTTACACTGTGATCTAGTACACGTAAAAGTATGCACCATGCACATGTCTAACAAGTTTCACATAATACTTATCATTACTAGGCATGATGTGTTATACAGTTTTCTCTGTGTGTGTGTGTGTGTGTGTGTGTGTGTGTGTGTGTGTGTGTGTGTAAACAGGATGAAATAAACACCTGGTTTATCAATCAATACCTTGTCATGTGTAATTTTCATTTTACTTCCATTAGGCTTTTGTTCATTTGTTTTACCCATCCTTTCCCTCTACTAAAGATGCACAATTTTTGTGACACAAACCAAAATATATTATCCTTTTTTTTTTGGTTATTTTAATCCTTTCTCTGCGATACTAATTTCTCAATGCCTCTAGATTACTGAATGGTTTTCAGAAGGGCTTGTTTTATTCTGAGGCTCCATTTTTTTAGTATACCTATCTTAAATAGGACTTGATTTTTAAGATGATATGCAATATATTCATTAAAACGTTTCACTAACCAAACAGCTGAATCAAGTGGAACAATATAGGCCTAAATCAGGGGCCTACAGAATGAAGAAGGTGCCCCTCGTCTTATGGGGTAGGAAACAACTCGAAGAGATGAATCCCCTAGCCAGTTCCCACAACTAGCCAGTGGCAGAGCTCTAGGCGAGACCTCACAAGTATGGACACTCACGCCAACACTATTTCACCCACATCACATCACATTGCCTTCCAGAAGCCCACCCGCTGGATGAAAGGACCCCCAAACCCACTTCAGATTGATCCCTTCAGATCAAAACAATTTTATGACACAAGAGTCTCATCCAAAAGCAACATGATGAGTCAAGGACCCTTAAACCCATTTTTGAACTTGCTAAATCCTTTTTAATCCCTCTTTCCGGTTACCTATTTTACAGTAATTCGTTATTTGTTGCCAAGGAAGGGGCGGGGGGAACCATTCACAAGTTGATTCAGAGAGTCAGTCACAAATCCAGCCAGAGTTCATTTTATAACAGAACTAAAATGCCAAAACTATTTCACCATCCTCACCTCTCATGGATGGAGATCTGACTATATCCTGAGATTATATATACATATTTATCATACATATACATATATAATCATCAGTTAGCCCTTGATTATAACAGCTGAAAAAATATGTCTGAAATGTGTAAAAGGGCAAGAATCTAGACCTAGTCTGGGCCTTCGCCACCCATGGACAGTCCCTGTCCCTTTTGCAGCTCCACCTCCCTCATCTGCAAAATGTGGGTAACAATGCTACTGACCTCCAAAGGTGGCTATAAAGATTAAATGAGAAAACACATCTGAATGTCATTAGCACAGTGCCTGACACACAGTAAGACTCCAATATGTTAGTCATGGACACAAACTCCTTTCATACAAGGATTCCATATCCCGCATCGCTGCAGCACCTCAACGACATACAAGTTGCCATAGGGTTCTGTAACTAAATAAAGAATCCCTAAGTACTCTCAAATGTTTTTGTTGTAAAGCATAAAACACTGACTGAATTTGAGCTTGAGGCTCTGGCGAGAAACAGAAATTGGTAACAAACTTGTTCTTGGTAATACTTGATTCTTCGTCGCAAAAGAAGACGTAAAGTTTTACTCTTTGGACACTATACTGCCTTTTTATGGTATAAAATAGAATGCAGAGTACGATCCCGGCCTTGTAAGTTATCAAAACTCTTCATGTCGGGCACCTGGGTGGCTCAGTTGATTGAGCATTCAACTACGGCTCAGGTCATACCACAGTTCCTGGGTTTGAACCCCGCATCTGACAGCCCAGAGCCTGAAGCCTGCTTCTCTCTCTCTCTCTCTCTCTCTCTCTCTCTCTCTCTCCCTCTCTCTCTCTCTCTCCCCCTCCCCTGCTCATGCTCTCTCTCAAAAATAAACATAAAAATTAAAAAAAAAAAAAAACTCTTCGTGTGTGCAATTTATTAATAGGTATTAATAAGAAAAAAGGACCATGGTCAAATAAGTTTCACAAAAGCTGATTAAAGTTAAACAGGTGTTCTTATGGACCTACTTTTCAGAGTCTTTTATGACCTAATACACATTAAAAACTACCAGGGGAGGGACATCCTATGTAGTGCTTCCCAATGTCACTTGTTAATAAAATGTTTATACAAGAGTATTTCATCAGCACCAGTGTCCGAGGACCTCACCCAGGAAAGAGAGCAGGACATGTGGAATGACTCAGCCCACACACACTGAGCCCCAGACACCATCGCATTTTGAAACTTTTCTTGCCAGGGATCTCTCAACCCAACTGGCAGCCTTCATGCTGTGCTCATCTTTACCAACTTCCATGACACCACTGATAATTCCCCACAGGAAAATGGCTTTGGGAACCAGGAGGATGGCGTAGTTAGATCTAAAACGCTGGCTGGCTACTCTGGGAGCCCTCAGGCCACCATTTAAAAAAGTGCAACCAGCCTGTTAGAGGCCTGGCCAACCCCCACCGATTCCAGCCACCCTAGCTGAGGTGCCAGATGTTCCGGCCCCAGATACGCTCCCAGCCGCACACAGCTGCCTACAGCTGCTGAGGTGACTGCAGCCAAGTCCACAGGGAAAAGAACCCCCCGGGTGGGCCTGGCCATCCCACAGACTCAAATATGCCTTTAGGAAGATAAAGGGTCTTTCTCTATATACAACCTTATCAAAAAGAAAACTAAAATGTTGAACTCCCTGGGGTAACGGGGGTGGGGTGGGAGGGAAGACTTCCATTCTTCAGCCATCCAGCTCTGGGCTCCCTTCTATGAGATGACAGAAAGCAGATGGTATCACAGAGAATGCAGGTAGCAAAGGCAACGTGCAGACAAGTGTTCAGGTTCCACAAGAAACGGATCTACAGCATCACAAGGGCACACACAACACAGTGCAAAACATACCAGCGTCAAGTCTTCTAAAACCCAGCATTAAAGACACCATCCTCGAAGACCAACTGAAGAAACGCCTAAACAAAAAACAAAGAACTTGGTAATAAACGTCTGAAGTAAAACTGGGACATCTCGGGATGGACAGCTCAGTACAAAACCACGTCCAACCTACATTAGGAAATTCCATACTGGTGGTCAACCTGGAACCTTAGATCACAGGTAGTTTTGCAGAACACTGATGTCTATGGACAATAACATGGACTTAATTTAAAGAAATCCACCAACCATTACTGGACAAAAACATGAATCAATTTGTATTGCGGCATTCAAAACCTAGCACTTTGGGAAAGGGCTACCTCAAGACAAGGTACACATGGTGGAGAGTCCCAAATACCACTATGAGTAGGGAAATAAAAATTACCAAAGTCTCAACAAGAGAGACCAAGAGACACCATTCAAAGAACACTTCCTGGGGCGCCTGGGTGGCTTAGTCGGTTAAGCGTCCGACTTTCACTTGGGTCATGATCTCACGGTTCGTGGGTTCGAGCCCCGCGTCGGGCTCTGTGCTGACTGCCAGTTCAGAGCCTGCAGCCTGTTTCAGTCTGTGACTCCCTCTCTCTCTGACCCTCCTCTGCTCACGCTGTCTCTCTCTCTCTCTCTGCTAAAAATAAATAAAACATTTAAAAAGAAACAAAGAACACTTCCTGAATGGACAGGCCCTGGACAGTCAAAGAGCCTTCTTTAATACAGCAGTACTCATAGGCGCAGAGTACAAAATTGACAAACCTTTAGCCAGACTTCTCAAAAAGAAAATAGCACTCAAATAGACAAAATTATGAATGAAAATGGACTTATTACAACCAACCCCTCAGAAATACAAGCAATTAAGGGGCGCCTGGGTGACTCAGTCGGTTAAGAAATACAAGCAATTATCAGGGAATACTATGAAAAATTATATGCCAACAAACTGGACAACTTAGAAGAAATGGACAAATTCCTAAACACACACTCCCTACCAAAATTCACACGAGAAGAGACAGAAAATCTGAACAGACCTATACCTAGTGAAGAAATCGAATCAGTTATCAAAAATCTCCCAACAAATAAGAGCCCTGGACCTGATGGCTTCCCTGGGGAATTCTACCAGACATTTAAAACAGAATTAATCCCAATTCTTCTCAAGCTATTCCAAAAAAATAGAAATCGAAGGAAAACTCCCAGACTCATTTTATGAAGCCAGCATCACTCTGATTCCCAAGCCAGACAGAGATCCAGCAAAAAAAGAGAACTACAGGCCAATATCCTTGATGAATACGGATGCAAAAATCCTCAACAAGATACTTGCAAATCTAATGCAACAGTACATAAAAAGAATGATCCACCATGATCAAGTGGGATTCATTCCTGGGTTACAGGGCTGGTTCAACATTCGCAACTCAATCAATGTGATACATCCCATTAACAAAAGAAAAGATAAAAACCATATGATCCTGTTGACAGATGCAGAAAAAGCGTTTGACAAGACACAGCATCCCTTCTTAATAAAGACCCTCGAGAAAGTCGGGATAGAAGGAACTTACTTAAACATCATAAAAGCCATCTATAAGAATAGCCCTCAGCTAACGTCATCCTCAACAGGGAAAAACTGAGAGCTTTCCCCCTGAGATCAGGACCACAACAGGGATGTCCACTGTCAGCACTGTTGTTTAACATAGTGCTGGAAGTCCCAGCATCAGCAATCAGACAACAAAAGGAAATAAAGGCCATCCAAATTTTCAAAGAAGAAGTCAAACATTCACTCTTCTCAGACTACATGATACTCTACATGGAAAACCCAACAGACTCCACCAAAATTCTGCTAGAACTGATCCACGAATTCAGCAAAGTCACAGGGTACAAAATCAATGTACAGAAATTGGTTGCATTTTTATACACCAATAATGAAGCAACAGAAAGAGCAATCAAAAAATGGATCCCATTCACAATTGCACCAAAAAAAAAAAAAACCATAAAATACCTAGGAATAAACCTAACCAAAGACATAAGAGATCTGTATGATGAAAAGTATAGAAAACTTATGAAGGAAATTAAAGAAGACACAAAGAAATGGAAAAACATTCCATGCTCATGAATCAGAAGAATAAATATTGTTAAAATGTCATTACTACCCAAAGCAATCTACATATTCAATGCAATCCCAATCAAAATTACACTGGCATTCTTCTCAAAGCTAGAACAAACTATCCTAAAATTTGTATGGAACCACAAAAGCCCCTGAATAGCCAAAGTAATATTGAAGAAGAAAACCAAAATGGGAGGCATCACCATCCCAGACTTTAGCCTCTACTACAAAGCTGTCATCATCAAGACAGTATGGTATTGGCACAAAAACAGACACATAGACCAATGGACTAGAATAGAGAACTCAGAATTGGACCCACCAATGTATGGCCAATTAATCTTTGACAAAGCGGGAAAGAGTATCCAATGGAAAAAGACAGCCTCTTTAACAGATGGTGCTGGGAGAACTGGACAGCAACATGCAGAAGAATGAAAGGAGATCATTTTCCCACACCATACACAAAAATAAACTCAAAATGGATAAGGGACCTGAATGTGAGACAGGAAACCATCAAAATCCTAGAGGAGAAAGCAGGAAACAACCTCCTTGACCTCAACTGCAGCAATTTCTTACTTGACACATCCCCAAAGGCAAGGGCATCAAGAGCAAAAATGAACTACTGGGACGTCATCAAGATGAAAAGCTTCTGCACAGCAAAGGAAACAATCCATAAAACTAATAGGCAACTAATGGAATGGGAAAAGAGAGTTGCCAATGACATATCAGATAAAGGGCTAGTATCCAAAATCTATAAGGAACTCACCAAACTCCACACCTGAAAAACAAATAATCCAGTGAAGAAATGGGCAGAAGACATGAACAGACACTTCTCCAAAGAGGACATCCAGATGGCCAACAGACACATGAAACGATGCTCAGCATCCCTCATCATCAGGGAAATGCAGATAAAAACCACACTGAGATATCAACTCACACCGGCCAGAGTGGCTAAAATGAGCAAATCAGGAGACTATAGATGCTGGTGAGGATGTGGAGAAACGGGCGCCCTCCTACACTGTTGGTGGGAATGTAAACTGGTACAGCCCCTCTGGAAAAGTGTGGAGTTTCCTCAAAAAATTCACAATAGAACTCCCCTATGACCCAGCAATAGCACTGCTAGGAATTTACCCAAGGGATACAGGAGTGCTGATGCATAGGGGCACATGGACCCCAATGTTCATAGCAGCTCTCAACAATAGCCAAATCATGGGAAGACCCTAAGTGTCCATCAACGGACGAATGGATCAAGAAGATGTGGTTCATCTATACAATGGAATACTACATGGCAATGAGAAAGAATGAAATCTGGCCACATGTAGCAACATGGATGGAATTTGAGGTGTTATGCTGAGTGAAATAAGCCAGGCAGAGAAGGACAGATACCCTATGCTTGCACGTATAGGTGGGTTAGGAGGAACTTAACATAGGACCATAGAGAAGGAGAAGGGGAAAAATAGTTGGGGAGAGGGAGGGAGGCAAATCGTGAGAGACTCTTGAATGCTGAGAACAAACTGAGAGCTGATGGGGGTGGGGGAGAGGGGTAGGGGGGTGATGGGCATGGAGGAGGGCAGTTGTTGGGATGAGCACTGGGTGTTATATGGAAACCAACTAGACAATAAACTAAGAAAAAAAAAGAGACAGAGATGTATATTCTTCATCTCCTTTCCACTTACGGATTCTAAAAAAATCTTAGTCACGTACATATTGATATAAGCCAATGTGTTGCACTCAGGCCTACTAGGAATGTATCAGTACTGCATTTGCCTTGAGCACACCTGTATTATAGGGATAAATTTCTTTGGTCTACATGTTCCATAGTCCTATTGCACAATAAACTCCTTTAGAAAAATTTCTTAAGTATGTTGTCTGCCAATGATAGTCTATTGCTGGAGTATACAGAACAGTGCCCTGAACATCTTTGCTGTATATAAAATAGTCGTGGAAAGTTTTGTTTATGTTTTTTCCAAATGAGCTAAGCAGTGTGTGGTACTAGTGACAGGCTTGAACCCTCCATATAGCCACACAGAAACAGGCAAGTATACTCTCCCTCTCTCAGACGTACAAATAGTCTGATTAAGAGATAGAGTAAGATCTCTGTTCAGAATGTTCTTGGTCACTGGACACCTCATAACCAAGGCCTTGTATTAACCACTATTGCTCCAGTTTCAAGGATTTCCCAAGTCAGAAAAACTCGTGATCAGTGTTAGTAAAATATTGGTAATCGTAAAGTGAAATGATGGGGTCTAGGGGCAGGGAATTATATTAATCTCTACTTTTGTGTAACTTCTAACAATTTTAAAATAAAAAGTAAAGAAACGTTATGACTTCTTTATTTTGCTATTGTGTTTTATGAGTTCCTTATAATTTGGAAATTAATCTTTCATCAGATATGTGTTTTGCAGATGTTTTCTCCTATTCTGTAGGTTGCCTTTTCATTCTGTTGACTAAAGCTTTTTAGTTTAAAAAAAAAAAAGGAAATTCCATACCAAACATGCAATGGTACCAGGACGAAAAACTCCCTATCTTTAAAGAGGGACAGAACACTAAATATCTAGAGCCTGCTGTATGTCCTTCATACTTTGCTTCATCTCATGTTCTCAAAGTCCTGTATTAAAATAAAAACCTTGGGGCGCCTGGGTGGCTTAGTCGGTTAAGCGTCCGACTTTCGCTTGTGTCATGATCTCGCAGTTCGTGGGTTCGAGCCCCGCGTCGGGCTCTGTGCTGACTGCCAGCTCAGAGCCTGGAGCCTGTTTCAGTCTGTGACTCCCTGTCTCTCTGACCCTCCCCTGCTCACGCTGTCTCTCTCTCTCTCTCCCTCCTCCCTAGAAATAAATAAAAACATTTATAAAAAAAAAAAA